>VWZG01011936.1:166025-191680 GCA_013396735.1 Grallaria varia
AAAAAAAAGAACCTATGTTGTAACACTTTACAGGAGGAATTACAGTTTGTGATCAAAGAAGCAGCTTTATTGTGCAACAAAAGGCTGTCATACAAGACACCTGAAAAAGCTTGGCAGCTTTGAAAGCATGCCTCTTAGTCAGAAAAGACAGCTAAAGAGCTAAACTGGACTAACATGGCAAAAAAATTAGATCAGGTGCCTTGAAGTTTTCAGTGCATGACTTCATTTTTCCACCTTCCTAGCTTCTCTGATAAATACTTTTTAACAGGATTTTTGATTCTAGTTGAGACAAGATGAAAATAATAAGAAACCAATTTACACAGATATGTAAAAGAAAAGAAGGCCTTCAGAACAAGGAAGCCACTTCAATTTGTACTGTTTGTGGGGAAAAAAAAACCAAACCCAACAATGCAGAATGTTTTGGGAGGACTCTGAAACTCCTGGAGTGCTAAAATGTATTTCAAAACACTGCATCTGCAATAACAATGCAAACCAGTGATTAGTGAGCTAAACAGTAGTAAGAAATGCCACTGAATCACAACACAGTTTTCAAGATGTATATAAAAAAGTCACTTAATCTAACACTGTTTCAGACTATGAACTTTAGTCTGTCTTGCCAGCTGAAGAACCTCTGCATTCCAGCAGGGAATTCTCTCAGGCCTGTTTAAAGTCAAATTCAGGCTGCCCATGTGCTATGCTAGTATCCTTCCTTTCCCCATATCTGTTTCCTTTTAAAATCCAGAAAATAATGGTTAAAAAAATGCATATATGCAGTGTCAATAGTTAATGGTTGCTTTATAAGCAAAAGCTGTATTCTCAGTAGGCACATGCATGCAGAGCACACATATACATCCCATCTATACATAAATATTTATACACATCTGGCCACACATACCATGAAATAGTTTGGGTTGGAAGAGACCTTAGAGATTACCCACTTCCAACACTCCTGCACTGGCTGCCTGCAAGACGGTGCTGGGGTCCCATTCTGCCCATGCCTGCACCAGCTGCTGCTGGTAAGGACCACAGGGGGACAGGGAGGGGGCAGGCAGGTTACAGGCGAACAGGGCAAACAGAGCCACAGGCTAGAATGGAGCGGCTGTGCCAGCCTGTGCCACAGCTGGGAGGCCTCTCACAGAATCACAGAGTATTCTGAGTTGGAAGGGACCCACAGGGATCACCAAAGTCCAACTCCTGGCCCTACATAGGGACAGCCCCAAAAATCCTACTATGTGGGAGAGAGCATTGTCCAAATGCTTCTTGGACTCTCTCTTGGTGCTGTGACTGCTTACCTGGGGAGCCTGTTCCAGTGCCCAGTGACTCTCTGCATGAAAACCCTTTTTCTAATATCCAACCTAAACCTCCCTTAACACAATTTCATACGATTCCCTCAAGTCCTGTCACTCATCAGCAGAGAGCAGAGATCTATTTCCCCTCATGAGGAAGTTGTAGACTGCAATGAGGTCTCCCTTCAGTATCTGCTTCTCCAGGCTGAACAGACCAAGTGACCTCAGCTGCTCCTTAGACAGCTTCCCCTCAAGGCCCTTTGCCATTTTTGTTGCTCTCCTTTGGACACTCTCTAGCAGCTTAATTTCTTTTTTTCACTGTGGTGCCCAAAACTGAACACAATATCCAAGGTGAGGCCACACCATCACAGAGCAGAATGGGACAATCCCCTCCCTTGACCAGCTGTCAATGCTGTGCCTGATGCCCCCAGCACAGGGTTGTCTGTCTTGGCTTCTGGGGCACTGCTGACTCATATTCCACTTGTCATTGACCAGGACCCCCAGGTCCCTTTCTGCAGCATTGCCTTCCAGAATCTCGTTCCTCTGTATGTTTGTCTAGGGTTGCTGCAACCAAGGTGCAGAAACCAGAACATCTCAGCTCACTTCTCTTCACTAGAAATGAAGTTGGAGAAAAAAATAATCAGTTCCCACCTCTTACAGTGACAAAAAAGTTTGGAAGCTTTGTGACAAATAGTAGACAGAATCAATACCCTCTAGAAGAATTTCCTGCTGTTTTCATGGAAAGAAAACATTGTTGTCCTGAAATGGGTTCTTTCACCCAGTGTGCAAGGGGATGATTCACAGTCAGAACAGAGGTTATGTCTGGTTTCAGTTATGTATTGAAAGAAGTTTCTTCTGTTCTTTTTTCTATAGCTGCTGCAATTACAGAGATGTTATCCATAACTTATCTATTTGGGAACCATACACCAATATCAGAATATGTCAAGTAATGTATACTGAAGTCAAGTATCAGAGATAACTTAAGGCAGCGATTTCGTTCTTCATTGCCTAATAAGAAAAAAAAATACAAATTAGGAGTCAGCATGAATGCAAGTTTGAGAACCCTGTATTCTTGTTCATCAAAAGAATTAAGAATCTGTTCATACATACAATCAGTTAGCAATATTTAGCCAATACATGTGCTACCATCATCACAATATCTTTCTAGACTCACTATCTTGAAGCACATCCTTAGGAACCCAAAACATAGAGTATGCTAGAGAGGCTGCAGGGATTTTTATCATGGGCTTATGGATCTTTTTCAAAGGTGGTTTCAACAATGAGAAAAGAGACAATCCCTGAAGAGCCACAAATACAAGTTGGAACTGTTCTCTTCTGCACTCTGACTAATTACTTATTAAAGTCTCTCTCTTCATACAGTAGAGGTTGCTCTGACTGACTCTTGCAGTCATTCTGAATAGAAGATATTTTTTTGGTAAAGGTAGAAGTAGAAAACAAACAAGCAAACAAACAAAAAGCCCAGTCACAGAAGATCACAAGCCCTGAGATAACACAAACAGGTCCCTTCTCATGCTAGAAAACATCATTATCCTAGATGAGAATAGGGTGCATTTTTCAGGAATGGACTCCCTAAATCCACAAAATTTTCAATGCTGCACAATCAGAATAGAGTGTCTTTTCTAACTCTTTGTCAGCTGTGGAGGAAGAGATCAAGATGAACTGAGCCAAAGAGAACAAAACTTCCTCTTTTTTTAAGGCAAAATGAGAGGCATAGAGAATTTTATCTATTCTCAGACACAAGCATCTGAAAGACAAGCGGATTCAAGGATCTTGAAGCTAAATACTGAATATCCAACCTATCTGAAACAACTCAACACTGGGAATGCCCAGCTGGAACCATGAGTGTGCAGGGAATATTTCTGCTCAGTTCTGGCAACTCAGAAATCCTCTCTTAGAGGAAGAGATTAGAGAACTTGATGGCATCAAACTGTCCTAGGCAGAAAGCTCTCCATTTGTCAAACTGGACCATGCTAGTTAAAAACAAAGTCTGGTGAGACTAGAGAAAAGTCTCAAATTCTTGCTATGTTACAGTCTTACTTTGGTTTCAAGAATGGAATGACTACTATACAAGCATTACCATGTGTTACTGCGTGCAAAGGAAGAAAGAGGAAGTGACAGACTGAGAAAAGCACTCTCCCAGCACCCCCACCCCTGAAAAGGTTCTGAAGAAGGACTGAGGTTAACTGGTTTGAGAGGCCTGTGTGGGTGGACCCATTGTCTTCAAGCCCTTTCCTGCTGAAACTGCCAATAATTATGGCAAATACAACAATAGTTTTGCAATATGGATAAAAGTCTTCCAGGCTGAAATTAAAAAGTCTTGTGAAACACATAATAGTTTGTGACAAAAAGTGCTATAAGACAATAAAACTTGCCTTCACTAATTCAGTTTTGTCATCATCTTCCCTATGTTGGTAAATGCATTGGCTGAGAACAGCAAAAAGTCTTTCCATATACTGATTTTCTCAGTTGCCACAATAATAGAATCCAATACTTGCTGAAGGGAAAAAAAAAATAGAAACTACAGTTCAGAATAGTGCAGGATACACTCTACTTTCTAATATTGTTAAATAAAAGTGGAACTTCAGAGAACTGATAAAATACCTCACAGCATTTAACTGGAGAAAACAGAGTTTTTTATACTTCAGAGCAAAAGGTAGGCTTACATTTCAGGCAATATTTTCTTACTCGTCAATGTATGACATCAGTGATCATAATTGCCAATCAACTGCTTCTAGAACAGCAGGGAATGACACAATACACTTTATCATAGAGTAGCTGCCACAGCAAAGCAACACAAGGCCCTGGAAAACGTGTCTTTGGAAACCAGGCTACAGATCTTCTAGATACAGCTGTGCTGGCTGGAAATGGAAGAATCCTTAGTGCTCATCTTTACACGTTAGCTGAATGTGTACTACGTCTAACATCAGTTAGCTCCTACCTTGCAACACATGTAATTGGCATGATGTATAACTACAATTAATTTTTAAAATAAGTCGGGTTATTATTTGGTTCTTTGTGTTGTGTTTTTAAGGAGATAAAGGACAAAAGAAAAGTAATGCAGACACACACACAAATATTGTGTTAGGAACCTGGAAAAACATCTAGGGAGGTTACATGTCAAAATGGGTCAATACAGTATTGAAAAAAAAAATCCACATTTCATCTTTATTTGTTGAACTTCTGAAATATGCAAGTATTCAGCTATGAATTAAAATAATTATTAAGTCAAAGATAAAAAATGAATTAAAAATTTAAATTAATGTCTGATAGAGTCTAGTACTGAAACAGTCACACTTTTATATAGCTTTTTCTGAGATACATTCCAGTAGGAAAGCAGCTGAGACTACTGAAACAAGCTGTTATGTTAAAATATTGAATTGCCCTTGGCCAGAGTAGCTAATACAAGTTATAAATTTGAATTCTGTTCCTTTATGTTTAGTGTTTGAAAATGTGGAATGATCCAGCAACAATAAGAAATCTTTATAAATTTAATTCTGTATTCTTTGTGCTTCCACATTCTAAAACACTCAGGCAAAAGAAAGGTTGCATTAAGAGAACATCAGTGACTCATTCAGGAAATTGGCAATACCTTATCTGAGATTGTTTTATAATGTTAATTCAGCTCAGCTGTGTGAGTATCTTGCAAAACAGTGGGTCACTTAATGAGAGGGTTTTTTTTTCAGAAGACCCCCATCTCACTCAGATTTGGGAATAAGTCAACAGGTTGTGTTGAGAAAGATGCTAAATGTGAGATAGCCAATCCCTCACTTGTTGTAGAAGTGTAACCTGATGTTGTGAATGAGGGAGCACTTGCAGAACAGTTGCTACATAAAGCAAAGTATTGCCTGAAAAAAGTCAAACTTCTCTTTTTCTATGAAAGGCCACACTGGAATAATTTAAATAATATTTTTTAATTGCCATTAATTTTTTTTACTCATTTTCTATACCAAATTTTAAATCCTCCCAGACTGACTTGTGGAATTTTAAAATCTCATAGTTGTAATTCAAGATTTCATAGACTATAGATCTTAAAGAAATTGCAGCTACCCAGAGTTAGTCAGAAGTGGATACCTGCCATTCATCTAAAGCAAAGTCACTGGGATAGTTTGTCCTTCTTTCCTCTTTTCTTATTCTTGGAACTTAATTCCAAAGGGCTATAGGCAGTCTTATGAACTTATGAATTTATGAACTACTATGAAAAATCAAGTCCTAGATACTTCATCTTAGGCATCAAAAGTCAGTGAACAATTTTGGCTATACTTTTTTCAATCTAAAATATGGAATGAATGGAAACTGAAATCCATATATAGTGGCTGAACAGTCCTAATAAGGTGTATGTTGACCAATTCTCCAGCTCTTTGACCTGCTTCCCGAGGTAATGAAGGATCCATAGTTGGACCTGAATCTCTATCACTGCTCTTCCATTCCAGGTGTTTGATGTGAACTGAAGGATTTCAGGGACCATCACAAAATGGACTTGCTGTGCAAACAATACATCAGATTAACTCACTTTCAGCAAGCAAAGATGATACCTCTGACTCAGCTCATGAGAGTAAAGACAAATTAGTGGTTGTGTGTGAAGTGCTCAGAGCAGAGTGTGATAAATAAAGTACAAGGTCTCATGTTGAAATGGGAAGAAAATAATAGTGAATTATTTGGGCACCATCCATTCTATCCAACAGATGAGGTAAGGGCATATTGAAACAATAGTTTATACGTCGTCATAACGGCCAGGATAGGTCAAGGAACAACACGTCTTCTTCCGAAAACAGGACCTCTATTATATCAGAAGCTGCGGTTTATATAGACCTTAGTATCGACACAAGTCCAAAGACCATTGGTTTCTCTACACATAGATAATTCTTAATTGGACACACAGACTGCGCATGTCAGGCAACACAGACTCAGCACTTTAGAGGCCGAGCTTCCATTCTGTGTTACAGCCTCTCCATCCGTGTATCTCACCTTGACAATATGCAGAAGTTCCTAGCACAGTCCAACTATTCCACAGAGACTCCAGACCAGCTGGAGTCTCCCCACATTTATGATCTGATAATGCAAGGCCATTGAAAGGTGCCTTCACAGAGGGGCATGTTAAGTTTGCATGGATGTTTTTAATTCTGACCTGTCCTAAATGTTCTCATCCTTGCTGATCCTTAGGCAATAACCATGTACAAGTCTGTTTCTGTGCCATTTCATAGATTTTTCGTTAAAAGAAAAAGTATCTACTTGATATTACACAAAGATACAGAGATGCCATTTATTTCATATTACATTTCATTGTGACTTTCTAGTTCCTTAATTTTTTGAAACTGCTGAAGCTCTAAAGTCAACGTTTGTATCCTTCACAGATACACACTCCAATTACCCAAACATACCCTGACATATGTATTCACTAGGTACCCAACTCATTACGGAATTAGTGAATAAACAAGCTCAAACAGAGACAAGAAATTACACATCCAATTGAGCAACTTCCCCCGATGCTCACTTTTCCTAACCATCTGGTCTATACACACATTATTATCATATATACTTTTTTTTTCTTATGACTTCCACTTCTATTTACATATTAAAATAAGGGTTTAAATAAATGACTTCATAAAGATCAGTTGAAAATTGGTGGCACTGCCAGGCACCACACCTGCATTTACAAATCCCTGGTTGGTGCTTTGGTCACAGTAAAACCCTTCCTTCCTTTTCTTACTCAGTAGAATACAGTTCTTATGATATCACTCCTATAGAATTCTGTCGAGTCTTGTGATTTTTTAAATTTATGTAGCAAGAGAAATGTTTTTTCAATAGCAATATTGAATGAAATTAAACCTTAATTCCCGTCTTGCTTTCAGCAGGATACAAACTCCAGCTCACCTGTATTCACTTCAAGGAGAGGAGTCCCACAAACAGCAGTTTTTGCTTAAATAATTTTGACTAGATCTCAGAAAAGGTGTAGCTTCTTCGTATAGTGCACATGATGTCCTGTGGGATAACAACAGAGTCAAGACTAGTTAGATGCCTTTACACTTAGGCATCTATGTTACAGCTGGGAACCAAACTTCTGCATAGTCAAGGAAGAGAGGTCAAGGGCCTCCACAGGGAAATTCTGAACACCTCAGTGGGGTGGAAGGCTAGTGTCAGTCAGTGTGACTTCCCCTGGATGCCCCCATGAGCGCACTGAACAGGAGGAAGATGTGGTTGTATACCCAAGGTGCCAGGGTATGGTGCTTGAGAGAAAGCAGATTCGCAGGCAAACTGCCTTCTGGCATTCTATTCACTCCTCACTTCCATGGACTTTACTTCCTATAGCATTTTAAATGGTCTAAAGTTTACTTTAAATGTTCATTCTGTGTACATCACCACCTTTGAGAAAAGGAACTTTCTTCACGTACTTCTTTGCATATGGGGGCTTGTTCCAGTGCAAAGTGGTATCCTCTCAAACATTTAGTTGGTTCCCAGCTTTATTGATGGATACCCTATACTTGGGGCAGCTGTGAATAATGTGTGTTGACCCTGGCTGGATTCCATGGACTCATTAAATCCCTTCCTGCAACTGGGCAGAAGGGAGAGGGGTCATCCACTTACCAACTTTACAGGCAAAAACAGACTCAAAGTGAGATAACACCTAAATTTATTACTAACAGGACAAAAGCTAAGCTAAAAGAGTGAGAAATAAACAGTCTTAAAACACACACCACACACATACACTTTTCCCCCCATCCCTCCTTCTGTCAATGGACGGTTGCAGTTGGTTGCAGTTGCTGCCACTTGCAATTTGAGTTCCTCCAACCCCTCAGGGTCACTCATCCATGGGGTGCAGTAAAGTTAGAGTCCCTGCACCCCTATGGACCTCCATGGGTTGCAGGGGGACATCCTGCTTCACCATGGTCTTCACCACGGTCTACAGGGGACCACAGTTGAGTCCATCCCCTGCTCCGTGGGGTCTCTCCCATGGGAGACAGTCTTTAAGAGACTTCTCCAATGTGAGTCCATCCCTCGGGCAGCAGTTCTTCCACATCTGCTGTCCCGAGGGTCACTCCTCCATAGTGGTACAGTCCTTCATGGACGAGATGTACCGATGTGGGCCCCCCCATAGGGCCACAGCTCTCACTTGGGTAAAACCTACTCCAGCGTGGGTCTGCCTCTCCACGGGTCCACAGGTCTCCTGCAGGATTCCACTCCATCCGGAGCCTCCCACAGGGTCACAGCCTCNCCCCTAAAAAAAAAAAAAAAAAAAAAAAAAATTCAGCTACAGAAACCCAGAACATCAGTGAATTGAATATTCTAACATTTTTTATTCTAAAGTTTCACATTACAATGCCCTGTAAAACTTTCACCAATACAACACCAGAAAACCAGAGTATCACAGTGTAAGAGATGTTAGAATGGGGCCATCTACTGGTCGTGCTGCTGAGCTTTCATGGACAGATTTTAAAACCATTTTACACATGTAAGTCTACTGTAATTATAAAAATAACAGCATATTAATAGATTAATCACTTAAGTATGTGATGTTTCCTGAGTAATGGTTCTTTGTTTTTAAGTTTAAATATTCCATGAATTTTTTATGGCCCAATTATAAAAAGAAAGAAGAATTTATTTATCTCACTTTCATAAATAAAATTAAAAAATGGAGGGCAGGGGGCCTAAAAGAGCTCTTTCTTCCCAATAACATTAAAAAGAAAACAAGGAATAAACTAATATTAATGCCAAGATATAAACAACATAGTTTACATATCTTTAGTATTACAGCTGTGATGAAGAGGATAAATAATTCTTTTTGCCTTATTTGCTGCTTTGTAAGATTTCACCCTGAATTTGTGTGTTGTTCTATAATAGCTAAGATGCACTATGCACAGTTTTCTTGGGATTAAAGAAGATCTGTCAATTTTATGATGCTCTTCAAGGCTTTTTTAAAAAATAAATTCAGACAAAAACAATGTAGCAGATGAACAGAAGAATAAAGCCTTTAAAATCAGAAGTTCTAATAAATGAGCAACTATAAACTAAGAATAATCCAGACAGTTTACTTTGGAGAACAAAAGTATATTTATATAATGGTGCTGTTAAGTAGGCATTTACTCATTTATTATATGATAATATTGATAAATATTTATACTGTACTTTAATCTTATTTCTTATTTTAACTGTCTTTAGGAGCAAGAGAGAGCATTTTACAGTTTTTACCAGTTGAAGTGAGATTCTTTGCACCTATAAAATTACTATACATATACACTTATGTATATGTATGTATACACACAGAAACACAAATATATATATACACATTAACACATTATTCTAATGTCTATACATACATATACCTATATGTATATATACACATAAGTGCATATATATATATAGACACACATATGCAATATATGTACATTCATATATATCTGTATATACATACACATACATGCATGCACATGCATGTACACCCATATATCACACCTGGCATCAAACTTGTACCTTTTACACTCTTGGTTAAACAAAATTCTCTGTTGGCTTTTAGTTGTAATGGGATTAAACATTATTCACATTTGCCCTCATCAGATCCATCAGCAGGAAAGACTTCTAAAATGAGCTGTAAGTGGCAAGTAATTTTTTCCAGAAATGCAAATTACAATTTAGAATTCTGAAAAGGCAGATAAGCAATTAGACTTCCTAGCATAAACAAAAGTGTAAACATATTGCAGGTTTGGAGACCAGACTATGAGAGCTAAAACTGGGAAGACATTGCCACTATCACAAATGAAACTGGCAGAAACACCTGCAAGAGAAAGAAAAAAACTTGTTTACAAATTAAACTGCCCAACTGTGATTTTACACCTCATTCATAAGAGTAATGATGCCACACTAGACCCCCATTTGTCATGCTGCTGCAAATTCACCCAGAACAAGAGTAATCTGACCTCAAATTGCCTACAAGACAGGCAGCTTTTCTAAAATACTTCCTCAGGCTCTTTCTATTGATGCCTAAAGGTTTGGTGTTTTGCAGATCTTTAGAGTTTTAGAATTATAGGTTTTCATGCTCACATATTAAATGGTGTTAGAAGTTACTAAAGTCAGTTTCCCACACATTCCGAAGGTCATGATGTTTTGCTGAAGCACCTGCAAGATAGCTTGAAGACAAAACAGAAGAGAAGGCCCAAAGCCTTTGGAGGGGCTCCAAGAGACAGTTCTGAGCTTTCAGAGGGTGGACACCAGGGGAAATGGGTACCATGGGTTGGTTTTTGCATATCATATATGCTAATTTTTGGAAGCTATAAGAACTGTAACATCACTGAACCACTCGTGCGCACACTTCAGGTGAGCACCTGGAAGCTTCCAAATAAAGGTACTTTGTCCATCTATCTCCAGTAATATTGTTCTGAGCCTTTTTCCAGGATTGTAGGCATCACTGTCATCAAGTGAGGAGAGACAGGACAAACTGTTTGTCCGCATATGATATTATGGGTTCCTAAAAGATGCTCAGGGCTGGGTGCTATGCTGGTTTTGGTTGGAGCAGAGTCAATTTGTTTCACAGTGGCTGATATGGGGCTATGTTTTGGATTTGTGCTGAACACAGTGATGATAATAGAGATGTTTGTGTTATTGCTGAGCAGGGTTTACACAGAGCCAAGGCCTTTTCTGCATTTCATACTGCCATGCTGGCAGGAAGTTTGGGCTGTATGGGAGATTGGGAGGATACACAGCTGGGACAGGTGACCCAAACTGACCAAAGGAATATTCCATACCGTACCACTCCATACCAAGGGAGGGATATTTGACGTGATGGGGTTTCATGTCTAACTGGTTCATGTCAAACACACTGAAAATTTTGATTCTTGATATTTTCAGCAGCCTGATGAAGCCTGTCACAGTTTCAGGCTTGTCATTATCCTAAAGTACGACCAAACAACATACCAAGTAGCAGGAATTTGCCTGGTCTGAAGAACTCATGTCCTTGAAGCTGTTACTCTAGATACACCTGTAAAGCATCTGAAAGCTTGCTACAACGTAAGATTACAACAGTTGCCAAATATTGTCTCTTTCAAAGTGCAAATTTAAATCTTATATTCTATTGGTATAGCTGTCCAAATAGATTATTCTTTTTAGTTAAGTTGTGTGTTTTCTTGACTCTTAACCTCATTTTTCTTATGTCACAACAAGACAGCTGTGAGTGAATTTATGTGACCACTGGAGTCAGAGGCAGCAAAGGCAGCTCATCCATTCTGCTCTGCAGTACCACACTGTTACTCACTGGAGTGAAGTAAAGCTCAAATGAGGGCTCTTCGTCAGATTGACCAGAAGACTGTTCGACCTCCATCAAGTCTCTGAAAGGAAAACTGTTCTGCCCTTCAGCTTTTGCCTTAAATCCAGCCCTCTGCAGACCACCTTCCTCCTCCTTAAGGTTTCGCATTCTAACTTATACCAAGGGCTGCCTTCTTGGACAGACGCACTCCACACTCCAGCTAACTCAGTGCCTCTTCGCATCCCATCCTGGGCTTCATTGCCCAGTCGAGGCTTCCACGTTTTGGTTACTCCAGGCTCTGCAATGCTGGCATGTCCGTCCGCCCTTCCTCCCTCCGGCAGTCTGCTCTCTCCAGAACCCACAAGAGGTGCTTGGAGAAGCCTTTCGTATCGCACATGCCCAAACAGCCGCGTTTTGTCATTTAATGTCTCAGAAGGCGTGGGACGTGGCAGCTCTCGCGGCCACCCGCTCCACGCAGCACACCCGCCCCTCCCTTCCCCGCCTCTGCGAACAGAGGGAGTTCGCGGCACAGAGCGAGCGGCGAGAGTGACGGCGCGGCCGGGGCCGGGCGGGGCCGGTTGCGCTGATTGGCTGCGGCGCAGCTAGCGGGGCGGAGTCTGGAGCGCTGATTGGCTGCGACGCAGCTAGCGGGGCGGAGTCTAGAGGGGCCAGCCGCGCTGATTGGCTGCGGCGGGGCGGCGCGGTGCCGGCGGCCGTTAGCGCGCAGTTTGAAGATGGCCGCGGTGACCGGGGGCGCTGCGGCGGTAGTGGGGTATGGTGGCGAGCCCTTTGTTTGTTTGCCGCTGCCCGCTGCTGTGGAGGCCGTGGCCGTCGACTGGATGCTGCAGTTCGCCTGCTCCTGCCTGTGCCGGCACTTCGAGGAGGAGAGCGGAGCGGAGTTCTGGCGGTGGAGGGACGTGGCGCAGGGTGAGCGGCAGCTCGGGCGACTCCGCGGGCTCTCGGGGATCTGGCGCCGCCTGAGGGGCTGCCGCCTCCGGGAGCGCTGAGGGCGGGGGCGTTCGGCTCCTCTGAGGGCTCCGGGAGATTCCAGGGGCGCGGGGTAACCTGCTGAGCCGGTTTGGTGGTGTCGGAAACACTCACGCACGGTGGCAGTGAAGCTGTGCAGGCTGAGCTTTTGTTTGTTTGTTTAATTGCCGGTGTTCGAGCTCGAGTGGTGTGAGACAATCGCAGCTCCCGTGAGCTAATATCTTGCTTGAACGAGAGTGAACCTTACCAGGAAAACAGTGGTTACTGAGGGGTCGGTGGTGGGGACTTCCAGATGCTTAGGTGAATCGAGCTCTCAACCTATCATCTTGATTCCAAGCAGCTGCTGAAGCTGAGGCCTCAGGTGCTGAGGGGTGAGCGCTGTCGAGAAGCTGCAGAGGGTTTAGCGAAGAGATACAAACGTGGTAGAAAAACAACCAGAGTAGAATTACTTAAACGCACCGAATTCTGCTTCAGGGTTATGGTAGCAGACAGTGCTGAAATGAACTCTGGTGACTGCCTTTCGAATGGGAAAGCATATATTTAAAATGAGATATCAACTTAAAAGTGAGAGTAAACAGCTAGAAGCAAATGTCTAGGTCTCAGATAATTTTGATGGATGTAGGATGCTTTTTTTCTGTTAGAAATAGTTTTCCTGAAGATACCAGGTTAGAGCTTTGGGGGATATTTTGTGTGTGTGTTTTTCACTCAAGTGAATGCGATAGTATGGCTGGTTTAAACTTCTGGAAAGCATGGAGTACAATGCCACGCAGAATGATTAATGAGGAGATTGATATTAGATATTGTAAGAAGTAAGAATTCTAAAGACAATTAGGTACATCGAATGGGGAGCTGCTAGATTAAATTATTCATGGTGTTTCTTTATGTTTGGCCTTGGGACTAACTCAGTGGGAGAATCGTACTGAAATTTCCTGAAGGTGGGAAGCAGGGGAATGGTGCTGAAATTTTGTGAAGATGAGACACAAAGACACTGCCAATGCAGAAGCAGATTGAAATATCTACTGAGTAGAACTGGGAAGGCTGAGGGCTGTATTAGTAGAAGCAGTTAATTAAATTGTACAGAATGCAAGGTCACACAGAACTGAGAACTAAGAGCAAATTTGGAACTTGTTCCCAATCTGTTCATCACCATAGGAAAGAGGCATGTTGGTGCTGTGAGATTATAAAGTCAGTACTCTAAAAGTCTATAGGAAAAGGTAAGAACAGTCATAAGATTTCATTAGAAAAGTAGGTAGGGTTGTTTGTGTTTTTTTCATAGAAATACTAAACTATTAGTCTTGCATGTGAGACCCTACTGAAATAATGATTAGCTGTCAGCCAGGTCAATTCAAACTGAAGCAAGTGCAGAAAGGTAGGAAAGCAAAGGGAACAAGATGAGCTATTTTATTAGGAGATAAAAAATATTTTTTTATAACTCAGTATGCTGCCATGTAGAAATAGCTAGGTTACCCAGGATTAATGATTTAAAGACACTGTGGCGAGGTTACATGCCCTGCCTTGGCAAAGTGTTACGATCTGTATACCTGAAGTAGCTTGTGTAGTTATCTACATGGCAAGGAACTGGATTTCTAGAATTTCTAGAAAGGTTAAGTTGAGAAATACGTTTGAGTGTTAACAGGGAGGAAAGTGATTTATGATTGAGAACACCGTTAACAAATAAATTGAGAAAATGCCTTGGGTGCGGGGAGGAAGGACAGTCTAGAAAAGATAAATAAGGCTATGTCCTTTTCTGTTTATGTGCATTAATAGTGAGTAATTGCTGCTACAGACCTGGCCTCCACACAGTAAACATTTAAAGGTGGGGGTTTTTTTGTTTGGAATAGCTCTAAAGGAATTCAATTTGCATAGTCAAGGCTATTCCATTGCAGAAACCAAGCACAGGAGGTTTGCATTAAAAAGGCACCCCTGCTTTGAATTAAAGCGCTAATATAGGTGCACCTTAAGAGAACAGAGAAAGATGAAAGAACTTAAGCTGCTTGCAAGATGACCCCTTTTTGTCCTGTGGAATTGTTCATCTATGGTATTCTGCCTGCTCCCAAAATTTCAAAGTCCTTCCTTCATCTTCAGAACATGGTGTTTACCATTGAGCTCATTCAATCTCTTTCTGAAATTGAACTCTGTTGTCTACTGTGAAAGGTGTATAAGTGATCACAATGAGTGGCACTTCATTGTTGTTCTAAGCAATGTCCATTTTTTACTTCATATTTTGGCAATAGGAAATAAAAGCTCTTATACTGCCTGTCCCACAGAAGCCATTATAGATGTTCTTCCAAGTCCAAATGACAATATTCTGATTGATTATAGCTTAGCTAGTCATTTGGGGCTATTTATAATTTCATGGTTGTCCTTCGTAGGAGATGATCATACACTAATAATCAAGTACATTGAATACTTCTAAGTAAAATAATGTGTTACGTGCTGTAGTTGTCATTGCAAGACTCAGGGGTTCCATGTTCCAGAATCCTGGTTTTCTGCTAGGATGACTCTGAAATAAGTTCATAAACAATTCCTGGACTAGAGTGTTCAGTCTGCAACTTGGACAAGTAACATGACATGTTCTTCATAATTCTGTGATTTTGTTGTGAACAAACTGAAACACAAAGTTTCATCTGAATGCGAGGAAAAACTTTTCTTTGAGGGTGAGTGGCACAGGCTGCCTAGAGAGGTTGTGGAGTCTCCTTCTCTGGAGATATTAAAAATCTGTTTGAATGTGATCCTATGCAACCTTCTCCATCTGAACCTGCAGGGCGGTTGGACTACAGAATGCCGGAGTCTGTGAGGTTGGAAGGGATCACAGTGGATATAGATAATTTGCAGAGGCTTCTTCTAACCCCAGCTATTCTGTGATTCACTTTTCATTTTGAACGTTACTGTATCATACTGTGAAGATTAACTATTTCCAGCACATTAAAATAAGAAATTCACAATAACCAGCTTCATGGGAATAAACTCATGATAGTTCCCGTTCTAAAATATATAAGAATCCTTCTGACCTTCCAACCCTGGAGGGAGGATTTCCCTTGTAGATAAACATTTCTGACTAAGGTTTCCTCCTAGCTTTTACTGCTTTTTAAGTTGCTATAGCAGCATGCAAGTGTTAACAGTCTCCCTGTGGCTCATAGTTTGTGGGCATTCTATGGAAGCGGTCTCTGGAGCAGACAGATGTCTTTTGTAGTAAGTTACTTACCAAAACAAAACTCTATTTCGATTCTATGGTCTTTGAATTTGATGAATATAAACCTGTGATGCTTCTTTGGAATAGGATATCTTTTTCTGCTTAAGTTCTTAAATATTATTTAAGTTTAACATGAAAGAATACTAATGAAGCGTACTTTACTGGTTTCTTAATGAATTAAAAAATTAGTAGATTATTGAAGTCTGATAACACAGTGTCTAGTATATGTCTAGCCACACTGTGGCAGTGCTGGAGCAAGACTGACTTAGCTTTTGTCTTTTTTTCCAGCACTTACTAATGGCTTCTCTGAAATACCTACACATCAGAAAAAAACAGTTTATCTCTGTCAGCTTTTGATAAGAATTGCAAAAGGAAAAAGCCTCGGTAAATACTCTGATTCTTATTTTAATTACTTGTTTAAAAATATTTGTGTGAATTTGCACAGAGGTGTATAAAATATGCTTTCACAGGGCCTTTACTGTATATGTCTATAAATACATGCATAGATATATATTTATATATAAATAAATTGAATGAACTCCTTTATTCTGTGTGTGACTGAGTTGTATGCAGGAGTAGTGTTATTCTGTGCTGATTGACTTTATTGCTTTGACTTTGAATGACTATGTGCTACTTAAGTTATCGGTCTGTTTTTGTCAGTCGCATCAACAAAAGAAATATACTGGAAAAGACTGACTAGCTCTTAGTAAGCAATACTTTCAAGTTTAAAGCTCAGGATGTGCATTCCTTTCTGTACATGTAACTAGAGGTAAAAGTAGGACAAACAGTAGGAACAAGAATATATATGGATGAAAAGTCTGACTGCCCTTGTTTCCTACAGAAGACTGTAAGACTTTCAGCTGGCAGCAGGTTCCTGGGGCTATTCTTCACTACCATGTCTCCTCTTTGTCTGTATTTGCAACTTGTTGCTTTAGTGAGAATGATTTTTTTGGAAGACTTAACTTTTTTTGCTGCAGATTTTCGCTGTTTGATAAAACTCATTGGAATTTAAGGACTTCAGAAGCAGTCTTGCCAGCATGAGCATGGAGGAAAGGAGCATATTGTAGCCTAGCAGTGCCACAAAATCTTGTGTTTATAAAATTAAATTTTCTGTGTTGCTTTTCAAGTAATAACAGATGTCTTGATTTATTTTAGCTTGAGAATCAAATTCTAGTATTTAAAGTAGTTAATTTTATACAAATTATGAATATCTTTTGATAATGTTCTAAAACTATATTATGGAATATAGCACTTGGGAATATGACTTCGGTGTGTTTTCCTTATCAGTGTGGAGAATGACCAGAGTGGAGAGGAAGATTGTATATGTTTAGTAGGTATTACTTTTGGTGTAGCTGCACAATATACATAGAAAGCTACAATATGGTAGCTTTCCTATTGTTTTCTAATTATTAAAATATTTAATCTGCACTGAGTCTTAAAATAGAATAGGCTGTTTCAGATGCCAAATCTTTGAGTTAAATGCTTTGGTTTTACAGTGTTAAAATAAACTTATTTGAAGTGTCATATTGACTTGGTTGGACTTTACACAAAAGTGTTACTTTTTGATTATGTGTATATATGCACATAACACTGTTTGAAATTTCACTGTTTTACTTATTGTAGTGGGTATAAAGTAACTGTTGTTTTTCAATATTGCTTAAATTCTTTACCCTCTGTCTGAAAAACACTTAAGGAAAGTAGTAAGTTATTGAGATAGATTATTCTGATGTCATATAAAATGAAGGAATAAGTGAGGCTATAGTTCAGTGAACATCTTCAGCTAAGCTGGCAGCACCATGGGAAAAAAGCACTTGTGCACCTGCCAGCTCTTCCATCTGTTACACCAGCACATTCATTTGTGCAGATGTGCAGTGACCAGACCAGGAAACTGTTTTGAGAGTGTTGAGGGGATGGCTATTTGTTTAGGCTAGATATCTGCCAAAACTGATCACTGATCCTGCTTGCTGGGAGTTTCCACAAACCTTGATGTTGGCACAGCAGTACTGCTTTTTCAGTGACACTCCTGTGTTAAGCTGTTTGAATTTCCCCTCTTAGTATAAGCTCTTCAAATACAGCATAAAGTTAAGACGTGGAAATATAGTGATAGATTCAGGAAAAAAAATCCCAAACCTTAGGATGGTGATGATATTAAAAAATTAACAGTATCAATACAAATGTTTTGATATCTGATGCAAAGTTTCCTGTATTATTAGTGCCAGCCCAAATACCTAAGGCTGAACTCAGCACTATTGCAAGTAGCATTTTAAGTGAACAATAATTTGCTGACACATAACATCCCTTGAAAATGCAACAATGATGTTATTAGCGGGGTAGGAAGAACTAGTCTCTCTGAAAAGAAGATACTGACTTCAGGTTTCTTAACACACCTGAAGAGAGAGACTAAAAATTATTTGAGGGGAAAGGAATCAAAAATATGTATAGTACGTATTACCTTAATGCATATAAGTAACATAATACATTTAACTTTATTTTTTAAAGTACTTTTTTTCCTCCCCTCTAAGAATTCCAGTTTGAAAATGGTCGAAGAATTTCACCTTTGGAATCTGCTCTGTCTTTCTGGACTTTACTTGAAAGGGAAGAAATTAAAGTGGAAAAGCTTCATGAAGATATTCGTCGCTTGATTCAAATTCAGGTTTGTGTGACTTACTCAAAAGGCTTCAGCATGCTACCTATTCACTGGGAAGGAGTAGCTGGAAAGCTGCCCAGCAGAAAAGGACCTGGGGCTGCTGATCAACAGTGGCTGAACACAAGTCAGCAGTTGCCCAGGTGACCAAGATGGCCAACGGCATCCTGGCTTGGATCAGAAATAGTGTGGCCAGCAGACAATCCTTATATCCCTGTACTTGGGGTACTCAGTTCTGGTGAGGCTGCACCTCAAGTACTGTGTCCAGTTCTGGGCCCCTCACTACTGAAAAGATGTTGAGGTGCTGGAGCATGTCCAGAGGCAGGCAATGGAGCTGGGGAAGGGTCTGGAGAATGAGTCTTATGAGGAGTGTCTGAGAGAGCTGGGGTTGTTTAGCCTGAAATAAAAAAAAAAAAAGAGATTCAGGGGAGACCTTACCACTCTACAACTACCTGAAAGAAGGCTGTAGAAAGGTCGGCCTCTTCTCCCAAGTAACAAGCAACAAAATGAGAGGAAGTGGCATCAAGTTGCAGGAGGGGAGGTTTAGATTTTCTATTAGGAAAAGCCTTATCACCCAAAGGGTTGTAAAGCACTGGAATGGACTGTCTAGGGACGTGGTAGAGTCACCATACCTGAATTGTTTAAAAAGACATGTGGATGTGGCAGTTGAGGACATGGTTTAATGGTGAACATGGTGTGGTAGTTTGATGGTTGGACTTGATGACCTCAAGAGTCTTTTCTAACCTCAGATATTCTATGATTCTATCTTACTAAAACAGCCCATTTTACAAAAGGCTTGGGCTAGTAACAAGTTGAACTGAATTTTCAAAGTTTGAATACAGACTAAATACATCTGTACAGGGGACCTTTTTCTATCTAAAGTGGTTCCCTTTTGTACCAGTTCAAATTTGTACCAAAAGCTGCCAATCGGGGGGAAGGGGTGGGGAGGGGGAAGTATATATCAATTGAGATCAATTTCAAAACACCAGTATCTTAAGCTTTAAAAATGCATTGACAGCTAATGGGACTGTGAAAGTCTTTCAGTAAGAGATGGGAACAATGCTTACTGGGTAAGTATAAGACAGTTAGCATCAGTGAGGGTCCTTTTAAATGCCTGATGGAGAGGTTTAGACCTTTAGACATGAGGTCTAATATTACTTCAGAATTAACTTTTATAACTAGGTAATTGCTGGGAACCCTTAAGTATATAATCATCTGAATTTTGGAAGTATTAGAAAACTGTAGAATTGTGACCTTTCTTGGTTTTTTCTTCTGAATCTCAGGTGAAAAGTGTTTCAACATATCTTGTAATTATATTTGTTGTAGATTGTAGCAGTCCATATGGAAAACACATATTTCAAGGAAGCTGCTGAAGTTCTTGAAAGGCTATTTACAGACTCTGAATCAGATAAGGTAGTAACTTTCTTAAATTGCATTAACTCTTATTTGCAGAGGAAAAAGAGGGGAGTGGGTTTCCAAATATAGCAAATGCTACCTGCATAGCTTTGACCTAATTATTGCCCATGAAGTCACTTACTCACCTGTGGCTCTTTTAAATAGAAAAGGAAATTTGTGTGTAGGAGATTGATAGAAATAATGGGTGATTTGGGGGAGTAAAATGCTTCTAGCACTTGTTTTTCTCCCACTTAATATGAGGAGTGAGGTGGCACTATAGATTCTGGGAATTTGATAGCACTGTTTTCTCAGAGCAAAGACAGTATAAATATGCTGGCAGAGACATAACTCCCTAGAAATCAGTCTGCTGACTTTTGTTGCTGTGGACTCTTGGTCACCTCTGTAGTGTTCTGTGTACCAAAGCATCACAGGAAAGGAAAGCTCATTAACTTCTGTAGTACGGACTGAATGTTATCATGCCTCGACCTGGAAGAGAAAACATATATGAGTCAGGCCACTTCTTAATTTGAAGTTGACTGCATCATTCAGAGAGATGAGAGTTTGAGTGCATATCTCTTTAAAATAATAGCTAGTGCACACATGAATTTGCTGGGGTGGAGAAAAGAGCAAAAGAAAGATTTTAAATGCTGCCTACATCTTCATCTGGTATATTAGGATACGTGTTCTATGTAAATAGTAGCATGTGTATAACTCATTCTTCATTCTCCTCATTCAGAGGATTCAGATGTTTGGAAAGTGTAGACTGTGGTAATAGTATTCACATTCATGAATAAGAATGCAGCCTGTACACAGAAGTTAATTCTCTTAGCTATATTGGTTTCTGTAATATTCAGAGTGATTGGTAGGCAACATGCGAATTTCTGATTATCAGTATTTGTGTCCCTAATGCTGCTGTACCAAGTAGTCCTTTTCCTGCACACTGTACACCCTTTCCAATGGCAGTGTTTTTGAGGCAGCAAATGAGAAAAGAGAACTCAGGAATGAGTGGCTTTTTGTAGGTGTTTTTTTTTTTACTTCATTGACAACCCTGCTTTCAGTGTTATTCATAAAGGAAATAAAAATGGGGATCTCTGGGCAGTTACACTCTACCATTTACTGAGCACATAAAGTAAATGCCTAGTATTATGCCTAGTTGACTTTAGAACCCTTTCAAACTGAAGCTGTATAGGGATATTCAAAAAACTATATAAGCATCGTATTTAGCTTTCTGTATGTCCTGTCTGTGTGTACTGTATGGAATAGATACCAAGTTTACTGCAGGATTTGTGTTGTATAAAGCTGTGCTTTTCTTAGTCTTTAAGGATGAAACTGACAACTGTAATTAAAAACAAGGATCCATATGTTCCTCTTCTCCAAAGCTTCAATTACAGTCTTTTGATAAGTAAAATCAAGTCTTACATTGAACTTTTCATGAAGGAAAATGAGGCTATCTTCTTAATACAGGTATGTAAAAAGTATTTTCAGAACTTTTCAAAAGAGTTACCTGGTAAGATTAAATGGATTTATACTTTCAAGGGAATTGTTTAGGTAATATTCAGTTATTGTATTAGATGAAAAGGAAGCTTTGTCTTCCTTTAGATTCTTATATTCAGCTTTTTTGTTTTAATTAATATGTCTTGCAGAAAGTAGGAATAAGACTCCTCTAAAATGGCTTCTATGAATGCTTTTTTCCACTACTGCTTTGCTTAGAAAAATAGTCTGGAAAAAAGCATAATTAAAATAAGATCTGTCCATAGTATATGTTTGAGAAGCAGTTCTGATCTGGGACTCCTTAAAAATAGTTATATATTTAATGCTTATTTTGTTTAGGTCTATGTGACTTCTCATACTGAAAATAAAAGATCAAGGCCTGTTAATTTTGCTAAAAGCTTTAGGAATGTCAGAGCAGTTTGGAGATAGAAAACTATTATTGCTGTTTTCCTGTAAATAAAAAGGTCCTTACAAACAGTCTTGTTCAAAAGTGATTTAAAATGAGCAAGAACAACATTCCTCTTGCAGTTCATCTTCAGGAGGATTGTAAAGAATTTCTCTTATGTTTACTTCCTACAAAAGAGTATTGAATTATTCAATTACAAAAGCACAGACATCTAAAGGTAATAAGAAGCAAATTTTAAATAAACAATCCTGAAGTTCCTCTGTGTTTTTCATTTTCTAGACTAGACAACTTATTAAATGCATTCAAAGTATAATACAAGGGATACCTTTTAATGGTTTCACTTGACTGTCAGTTTTCAAGTTTATTTTTCAAAGCTATTTCTTTGAGTCTAAAAGGAGATTGAGGTTTGGAGGTGTTGGAGAAGGCCTATAACTCCATACTAGCATACCTAGACCCTCTGTTGTTTCACCCCCACTGCCTGCACATCTGTCCTACTGTGTACCAACACTGCAAATCTTACTTTGAACAGAGTTATTCTGGGACACAGAGGAGACATCTTTGTGAAGAGTTTCCCCTTCTGTGTAGTACACAATGGCTTCTCAGCAGTGTACCCTGAGTTCTCCACAGAAGAGCACTCCAGCTTTAATTTTAATCTCTCTTCTCTTTCTTCTAGGGCCAGATGTAGAAGTATAATCATAGAATAGTTTGGATTGGAAACAACCTTTAAAGGTAGTCTAGTCCAAACCCCCTTACAATAAGCATGGACGTCTTCAATTAGATCAAAAATTGCTCAGAGCCTCATCTAACCCAGCCTTGAATGTTTTCAGGGATGGGACATCTACCACATCTCTGGGCAACCTCTTCCGTGTTTCACCACTCTCACTGTAAAAAACAAACAAACAAAAAAACACAAACAAACAAACAAAAAACCCAAAAAAACCCAAAACAAAAACACAACAACAAACCACCAAAACTTTCTTATATCTAACCTAAATCTACCTCTGTTTAGTTCAAAACTATTAACCCTTGTCCTGTCACAACAGGCCCTGCTGAAAAGTTTGTCCCTGTCTTTCTTGTAAGCACCCTTTAAGTACTGGAAGGTGCTATAAGGTCTCCCCAGAGCCTTCTCTTCTCTGGGGTGATCACTTTAAACTCTCTCAGCTTTTCCTCACAGGAGAGGTGCCCCAGCCCTGTGATCAACTTAGTGGTTCTCCTCTGGGCCTGCTCCAGCAGGTCTGTGCCTTTGGTGTGTGCTGAGGACTCAAGAGCCAGAATGCAGCACTCCAGGTGGAGTCTCAGCAGAGAGGAGAGGAGGGGCAGAATCGCCTTCCTGGACCTACTGGCCATGCTACTTTGGATGCGGCCCAGGATATGGCTGGTTTTCTGGCCTGCAGGCCTACATTGCTGAGTCATGTCTAGCTTTTTATCCGCTCTAAGGTGGTCTGCATTGCTAACCTGTTTTGTAGACAGCTTTTTCTAGTTTAGTGTCAAGCTTGGAATCTACAGTCTTGCAGCTGCTACTGTGGATGAAGCTCTTGGACTTCAAGAAACTGTTGTAGGTTAGTTGCCCTAAGCACAGTCTGCAGATAGTGCACTATGAGGACAAAGGACCTATACCAAAAAAGCATTGATCCGAATACTTTGTAATTTCTGATTATAACTTTCATTTTTCTTTCAAAAGTTATTTTTAGGAACAAGTACAATTTAAAAGCTACCATGACCTTGCAAAGTACAATATAGTAGATTTGAACCATTTTTTTTAAAATTAAGTGAATCCTTTCTGCCCATTGGTCTGTATGGAAGCATGTCCTCACTGTCATATGTGGTTTGCTACCATCAGCCACTGCAAAACAGCCAGTATTTTGAAGACTTGTATCTGAAAGATGTGGTACTTTGGGTAGTTATGAATTTTGTGACAGTGAAACACTTCTGTGATTGGAAGCATTCTGTGACTGTCTTAGAGTAAGCTGAAACAATTTAGAAAGCCTTTCTCAAAAATTGATCACGTCTCTTTTAAATTTAGAACAAAATTTTAATTTGGAAAAAAAAGGTGTAGAAGGAAAGATAACAGTTCTTAACTACTAAATATAGTTTATATATATATATGTAAACCACCAGAACAGAACAACTAAACGTCCAAACAATGATTCCCTGAATGCACGGGGTCGGCTCCTCTCCCATAGGCAGCAGGCAGCGTGGATTGTCCCTCTTTTTGTCCTCCGGACGGACGGACGGCGCTGGCCCGGTGGTGGGGGGGGCGCTGGTGAGCAGAGTGGGGGCCGGGGACTCCCTCGCTGGTGCCTCGGTGTCTCAGGAAAAAAATGGCAGCAACTCCAAAGCAGTGAAGATTTGTATATCCCTGTGAAGCTCTGGGCCCACCGGGCTAGGAGCAGGAGGCAGGGAAAGAAGCTGGAACCCGCAGCAGAAAGCAGCAGTCCCTCCACGCACTGGTTCCGTCTCCCCAGCCGCCGCCACCAAAAAAGTAAAGTGAAAAAAAAAACACTCCCAAAACAAAAAAATTCTCCTCAGAGCTATCAAGGTGGAATTTCGGATCCTTAGCCGGGTCTTTGTTAAAGGGGGGTGGGGGGCGGTGTCAGCCCCCCAAAGTTTGTGTTGGTAGGAAAGAAAAAAAAAAGTCCTGACAAACTCTAAAACTGTAACAGTGACCAATATACTTTCCAGTATTTTCATGGATGAACAAGTGAAACAGAGAATGTTCCTATATTATCTGACTCTCATAGATGTTGAGAGACACTCTGCAAGTTACTGTGAAGAACAGGTTAAGATTTTGAGATGACTGAAAATTGGATGGATGAAAGAAAATTAACAGAAAGGAAAAGAAAGCCCTTAAAGAGGAAAAAGGTGAAAAGTTAGAACAACTGGCTAAGCAGAAAGAATTGATTCTATAGTAAAGCTCTTGACTTTGCAGTATTCAAATATCAAAATGATTCAAAACAGATGATTCCTTTTGGAATGTGTAGTGTTGGGTGGAAGATGGCTGGCTCTGCTTGGTGAACAGTTGACAAGAATGAACTCGTGGACTAAGTTGGACTAAGTGATTTTTTTTTTTTTTGAGGGTGTTCTTTATTACAGCAAGTAAGTGGAAGAAATCCAGAGAAAAGTACAAATCTTAGGATTGTCTGGACATTCTATAGAGTACTGAACTACTACTTCCATCTCTTAGCAATGGAGGAGAAATAATCTTAGTTTGTGGCTAGAAGTTTGAGCAGGATGTTAGAATTTTTTATTTTTTTTGCCAGTGCAAGGAAGGTGCCTAAGGTCTGATCAGACACATCTTTTGAAAGTGTTAAAAGTATGCTTGATCCTGACATGTGCTACAGAACTAGATAAACTTGTCAGACCTGTCAGTTTTCAGTTTCTAACCAAGTTGTAAAAAACAGACTTGGCATACTTTTATAGTATTTGCAGTCTTAGTTAACCCTGTAAGTTCACACATTATGCAAGTGTTCATTGTATTTCTTTGTGTCCATATAAATATCACTTGCAGCTATGACTAAAATTTCTGAGTTATTAGCTGATAAAGATCTTCATGGATTTCAACTGAACATGCTAGACTTGTTTCAAAACTATTTATTTTCATGGTAATACCTCTGAAGTGTCTATGAAATAAGAACTGTTAGGCCTAATAGAGAGTAGAGGTAAATCCTAGTGTGAACTACTATCTAGGTACTAACTGGCTTTAATTTTAAGGTACCAATTCCTTTTCTCACAGGAGGCCACAAAGCATGTGGAGTCTAAAGGATTGGGCACAACAACACTGCAAAACAAATCTGTGAATATTAAGAAAAATTACAAAAGTAATTTAGACACAAAGCAAAGGTTGGTATTAAGTATAATATTACTGAAGGATGTGCTTTGACAGTAACTTGAAACTTGTAGTGCTAAGAGTAGGTAGAAAGAAGGATGTTAAATTACAAACTGCTGTCCAATAGAAAATTAGCTACCAGCATATTCCCTTTTTTTTTTTTTTTCCCCCATTT
>VWZG01011936.1:192709-291016 GCA_013396735.1 Grallaria varia
TTTTCCCCCATTTGGGCTCTTCTATGATTGTGACTCTTGGCATTTATATCAAATAGCTTGGCTTTAAGTTTAATTATCTGTGAAGATGCACAATTCTCAGTTTAAACAGCTGTCAGTCTTGTATAACAATAAAAACATGAAAAGACTGCTTTTGTAATGCTTGATTGAGCTACTTTTAGTTCTGCCCTCCTAATTTCAGGCTATAGGTCATCTCCAAAAGCAAGAGCATAAGAAAATGGAATAAGCCTGTTACATTTTCCTTACAGCTGAACGCAAGATTCTGTTAGTGATACTAGTGTGATGGGAAATAGCAATGCTGCTGCATGATTCTGGCAGTGTGAACCCTCAATACAATTACATGCTTATTTTGGAAGATACTAATATTCTAGGTTTATTGCCTTGGTTTTCATGGAGAATATGATTGCAGTCTTTAGTTGGGATAGAGCTTCTGTTTCTGCGTTGTTAGAATATTTTGGATCATTCAGTTATAGAAATTGTCTCATGCAGATAGTATACAGGAAGACATTTCATAAGTTTTTGGGTTTTTTTTCTTCAGAAGGACAGCTCATAACACAATTACATCTGAGAGATATGATGAAAGACTATCAGAAAAACCTATAGAAATAATTCCTAATGAAAAAATAGGTGGCAAAATTCCGTCAATATAAATGTGAGGCAAGGTTAAGAGAGTTAATGGACTGATGCAGTTAGTATTTGTATGCCACTGTTTCTGTAGAGAGATCTTGGGATTTTTCTTTTATTGTTGAATCATAAATGGCAAGTTGCTGCTTAGGAAATTATTTTTTGGCTTTTTTTTTTTTTTTCAAGTTTGGTGCAAGAGCAACAGTGTATCACAAATCAGTCACCTGGAGACATAAAACGACCCACAGTAAGGTAAAATTTGTTGTTAATGCTTTTGGTCAGATTTTTTATGAAGTTCTGTGTGTTTTCACTCCAGTTCCATGTTCCTTGCAGGCGTCGTTCAGGGAGGAAACACCCAGGGAGCAGAGTTCTTCAGAGTGAGTATTAATTTTTACACTTTCAAAACAGTCCTGTCAAACACTTATTTTTAACTGCTATCCAGTGTGATTGGATTAATTCAAAAATGGAGAGGTCTTTTTCCACCACAACCCGGTTTTTGTGTGTGTTTCTGTACCAGCACAGGTTTGGTGGTAGCTGTATTTAGGAAGCTGTGAAGTGGCTTAAGGTTCTCTGGCAACTCAGTTTTGTAAAATCATTCAATATTTTCTGGTTTCCTTGTTGTTTTCTTTGCTTCATTGTGATTTACAGTATTCTGTGCAAAAGAAAGCTGCCAGAGGAGTCCTGAATTTTGTGTCTCTCTGAATTCCATGATGAATAACTTTGGTGGAAAGGAACTAAAGAGACTGGCTGATTAAAAGACAAGTTGTAGTGTAAAATGCACAGTTAGGATGTTTGTGCATTTTCCTGCTATTACTTCTTAAAAACTTAACAAAATGGATAATGTAATATTTTTAAGTAGGTTCTGAAGACCATTAGCAACCTCTTTCCCCACAGAGATGATGTTATAGCTTCTGCATGTGGCCATGTTGTACATGGAAGGGACAAACTCTTAAGACGTCGCAGTTAAAACCTGATAGATATATTTGGAAATGATGAAATTTGTATACACAGAATCATAGCTCTGATTGCTTGGTACTTCCCATTCTCTCTATGTAAAATGAGAGCAGTAGAAAGTAAAAATGCTTTTACCAAAATTAAATATTTCATTATTACATACCAATTTTTACTTTATTTACCTGATTAATTTACCTAATTAAAATATAACTATACTGTGAGCTCTGTGTTAGAAAAATTGGTGATTTTTTTTTTTTGAGTCCTTGGACTATTGACAATATTCATATATATTCATATAGAAAGTATATTTATATGTAAACATACATTGAAATTTTTCCAATCTGTCATAGCATATCAAGATAGAGTACATTTTTGTCTCATATAAAAGGTAGAATGCAGAACTGCTGCCTTAATGTTGACTCCTCATTGTACTGGATGTATATTAATTGTCTTCTAGGTCTGAACAACTTGCAGAATGTGGAAAAACAAGGAGTTGCTTTGACTTGTGGCCGAAGAAGAAAGGTTTGTACCCATTTTTTCTTCTAAATGGAGATAAAATTAATGTGCACTGCACAGAAATTTTTTTCCCAGCTTTATTTGACCTTCTCCAAAATGCCTAGATTTAAGATTCCATAGATTACTCAAGCTGTGCTACAGCTCCTGAAACTGTTATTTTCTTTTTAAAAACAAAATAAAACTTTCTTTGCAGTCTCAAATATTGTTGCTAATGCTTCTGAGCCTTTAATTTGTTGAAATACACTGTTACTAAAGCTTAGTTTGATTCTTTTTTTAAAATGTAAAAAAATAAGAAATTCTTTCCACTGTTGGGATTAAAGAATTCAGGATATCATTAGACCATGAGAATTTTTGGGCAAACATCAAAGGCTTATTGTTTTCCAACTTAGGATGTTAAAGATTCAGCAATTTCTTATTCACTACTTTGCTCATGTGAGGTGAAAACATCTGTTTACTTGGGAAACTATTCTAGTTTTTACAAACCAAATAATAGGGTTTTCTTACAATGCTACATTTCAAATGGTCCTTTGCATTCTCTTCATGGGTGAGCCTACTTCAATGAATTACTTAAAATAATCCTACTATGTACACTAATGCTAGAATTCCCTGTTGATGGAAAGTACAGAAGTTTATCCTTAATAGGATGCAATTTGAAGTTGATTTGATGTTTCAAGCTAATTTTGTGCATAGCCAATTTTCATTCATAATTGTTCAGCATCTTATGATAACTGAATAAATTAATATTAAATAAATGCATTGCCATTGTTGAAGTCGTCTTTATATCATCTTTTAGGCAGGAATTTGGAGTGTTTCTGTTTAGACAACAGTACAAGTTACCACCATATGCCCATTTTGGGGTGAGCTGTTTAATTTTTCTGGTATTCATTATGACATTTGATTTTTCATATAACAGAGAAGGCCAAACCTCCTCAAGCTTTTTTTTTTCCAAATTGTCCTTCAGGAAAGTTGTACTTATTTCTAGTTCTTTTAAGCATTTTTACTGCAGCTGAAGTACTGGTTAAATCTTCAGTTAGTGGTGTCCTCAAATTGATTGAGGTCCTAATGAGAACTCATCTATCCTAGGAGGTTAAGCCCCTATAAACAATTTTTTACTTTCTCACAAATCTCAGGAAAAGTTAAATCACTGGGGACATTATTAAAAGCTACAGATAACAACCAGTGCCCTAAAAAAAAGGCAGCACTTACTGAATTTGCTAGTTGCCTTTAAAAACATAATTATTTCATTCCAAAGTATACTTGGATAGGTACATTTTCGCCATTTGCTGGTAAGCATGAACACTTCCATCAAACTTGTTTTCAACATCAAGATTTAAACTATTTGAATCACAATTGACACAAAGCTAATGAGAACTTTGTATTCGCATATTTTCATGCTGAGGTAGTCTGTTATGAGGTCACCTACAAGCAGTGTATCTAGGTCTGGGGCTTTATGCACACATCTCATTAGAAAAAAATAGATATTGTTTGCTTAATTGCACTGTTATAGTTCAACCTTAATTGAAATGTAAAGCTACATTTGTAGAAAAATGCATCTGATAGCAGCAAAGAACTCCTTGAAAATGTTATAAAAACTTGAATGAAATTTAAGAACTGTTTCTTTAAACACTTAGAAAAGTAGTAGGCATTTGCTGCCTCTGATATTTAGGCCATACTTTCTTCCAGTGAGATTGCTCATAAATATCGTATAGAAAGCAATGATGATTTCCCTTTTAAACAATAAATCTGCTACTCTGCTTAATCATTTGGGTTAAAAAATTGTCTGCATGCATGAAAGAATTCAATGAATGTCAGAGCTGTTGACTTCTAGAACTTCCTTTTTCATGTAGTCCCCCTTTCAATGTTGGCATTGTTTGCTCTTGTTTTGTAAATGGCATTTCATTGCAATGGTTCAGTGCCCATTTTCAGCCTTTCATTGCTGGGTTTTCAGTTAGCTGCAAATAACACTCTGCAGTGCTATTGAAAGGAAGCATACTTTATTTTCTTGTCTCTAAATTAGGGGATGAAAGTGTCATGGAATTTAGGGAACTCTTTGTACTCAATTTTATATCCTGTATGTGTATGGAAGTCCTTTGAGTTGTTTAAAATCTGACAGTTCCTTTAAATTAAAGGATGTGTCTGAAAATGTGGATGTTCAGAATTTAGTCAGACTTGTATGGAAAAAACCCAAACAAACAAACCCATATATTTAAACCTGAAGGAAAAAAGTCAGAGCAGAGTCCCATAATGCATAAAGGAAGACAGGTTACTACAGGGGGACTGACTCTAAGGAATAACAAGAGCCTGGCAAACTCAAGCTTGCTCTGCCTGCATTCTAAGCTGGCCAGATGTTACCTTGCGCTGGACTAGGTGCTCTGATGATGTGTGCTCAAGCACAGTGCTGTGTTATGTCCAGGCTTTCTACCAGCCTTGGTAGCTTGTAACAGTGCAAAGCTGGAATCGTCACAAGTGCTGTCCCAGAGGGGACAAACACCTCCTTAGTGAGTGGTGCAAGGGGCAAGTTACTGCTCTGTACAGTTCCTCAGTGGAAAGAAAATAAGTCAGTCCCTGATTTACCTGTAAGGCAGGCTCCTCATTTACATGTTAAATTGAAGAAATTTTTTGTAGAAAAAATTTAATTATTTAAGCAATTTAAATTCAAAACAAGCTAAACTAACCCTTCAAAGAGCAAATGTAATTAATCATTGCAAGTAACAATGATCGTGATTGTCTCTGATTTGAAGTATTTGAATTATCTGGTGCTCTAGGTCAAGAATAACTTGAATTAAAGATTTTTATTTAGGAAAGTTTTCTGGCATGCTCTGAAATGAGATGAATTACATTATTCCAATGGAATCCCTGGCCTTTTAATAAAGTTTAAAAAAAACCCAAACAAAACAAACAAAAAAAAAAGCCATTCACTGCTAATGTTGCAAAAGATCTGTGGAACAGGATGTATTGGAAAAAAGAAATATTTTTGAAGAAGGGTGGACTACTTTAGAGAAGTTTTAGGTTCCTAACTGTTTAGAAATACAGCTTAACTACTATTACTCGTAATTCTTGCACTGCTTAGTGGGGTTTGTCAGTGATCATAGTTTACTGAAGAGGCACTGATGGTTGCATTAAAATGGAATAATTCCAGCTTTGAGATGTGAAGTTTGGTTTTCATGTGCCTCAGCTTCCACTTTGTGTAGGTGTCACATTTTCCCTTGTTGTAATATAACCAGGATACAGTTCTGATCAGGCTGTGTGTTATCTAAGCTCCTTCTCCCTCAGACTCACCCCCCTGCCTTTCATATTTAAATGCTGCTGACACTTCCAGCAACTTATTTTTGATGGAAGTGGAGAACTATTCTGAATGGCACTCCTCAAAACTGTCACCTGGCCCATTCCCAGCCTATGAATTGATGTGGTATTTAAGAGCAGAATCTTTTAAGGATCCCGAAAGGGTTCCAGGTTATTCAGTGAGGAGATAATTATTTTTTTTTTTCCCCTATCTCCATGGATGTGGGATTTAACACATGGGCCTCTTCTGCCACTGAGAATCATGCCAACTGACTCTGGGTTTTCCTCTCCACCCTCCCATGTGCACTAGCAGGATGGTATGCATTTGTCTAATGACAGCAGCCATGAGATTTACATTTCCACTGGGTATATTATTTGCAGAGTTAAGTGATGTTTGTTCCCCTGTAATTCAAGTATTTCCTCGTGCTTATCAGATCTACTAGTTGGCTTTATCAAGTTTAAATTTGTGTAAGTTGAGGCTATTCCTTTGCACCTGCATTTTCTTTTCTGCACAGTTCTTTACAATTTTGAGAGTTTCAGTTGTAAAGGTGAGACACAACATGACTCTCTGGTGTTGTTTTGCTTTATAGACAATGCCATTTATCCATTTGATAGTTGGAAGTGCTCTGTTACTTACAAGAGAAGGTTTTATGCATGTTCTGGTAAACCAACCATTCTTTTAATCCACAAAACTACAAATTTTAGGCCTTCAGATTCAGCTCTTTGCAATTCCTACGGCTCTTGTAATGTTCTATAAGCACTCTTTGTTCCAATTCAGTTATTACAATTAATCCAAGGCTTTTTTAGTGCAGGTCTTCTTTTGGAGCCCCCATCAGGCTCTACAGTTTCAATTACAACTTTATCATATTTAAGTGCATTAGCAAAGGATTAGTCCCCTGTCACATAAAGATTCTATGTATTTAATCTCAGGAATGCTCACAACTCAGCCAGATTCTGCTGGCTACAAAACTGTTAAGGCATGTTAGAAGTGGCCACCTCCTCCAGCAGCCCCAGCCCAGGAGCTTCCTGCCTGGCTGCTGGCACCCAGTGTGGCACCCAGGGACCTGGGGTCCCTGCTGAGACTGGGGAATGTGACTCTTGCTTTCCCATCTACAGGTTTGCCCAGTAACAAAGCTGAACACAAATCCCAGGGACATGCATAGAGTCACAAACAAGGTGCTGTCCTCAACAGCACCCATGTGTGGTACCCACGTAAGACATAAACACAGCTGAGTCCTCTTCTCTTGTCTGGCTGGTGGAGGTGTAAGTTCACTGGTGAAGGCACACACCATGCTCTCTAGGCTCCTAGGCACATGAATGCTTGCACATGCCCAAGTATGGGAACAGCCTTTCTGCTGGCCTGGTACTCCTGCCCACTTTCCAGCTCTCCCACACCTTTCATAGGTCCTTCACGACTGATGCAGCTGGATGCACCAAGTATGAGCACCCTTCTGGCTCTATTGCAGTGTACTCTTGCAAAGTGTCTCCCTTTCAGGTAAAGGGTGAAGTTTTCTCTCATTCAAGGAGACAAAGAAAAGGCAAAAGGGGGCCTCTGCCTCCTGGGTGGCAGCTTGCAGTCACTGCTGCTGGGATGACCTTCCAGCCTCATAATGACCAGCAACTCAATGGAAAACTACAAGACGCAAAAGGGCTTCTCTTGGACATAACCTCTGTTCTGAGACTACTGTGTTGATCGGGAGTGCTAACAATGGGTCCCAAGAAAGATTATACTGGAGACAGGAATGGGAAAGGAATAACAGGCAACCCAGGACCAAACCTCTACCCCTCACCCTTTCAGTCCTTGCCATGGGGACTGCAGGGCCCTGTCCTGAATCCAGCTTGTTCGTTCCATGTTCATGCCATGTTAATAGCTGAAACCAACCCAAGCTTCAATTTTACCTGCTTGACTTTGACCAGACCAGCATTACAATTACCTTTCCCTCCTTTAGCTGGCAGAGGGGTGCCTGACTGACCTATATTAAAGCAGGGATTCAGTAGCTCTCACACACCACAGGAGCCCACAGCTGACCTTGGGCTGAAGCCACAGCAGGGATTTCAGAAGGTCCTCTACCTTTCCAAGCAGTGGCAGGGATCAGCCCATGGTGTGCCTAAGGGAAGCAGGACATGTGAATCTCATTCACAGCAGCAGGTGGTGTTGTAGAAATAACCCAAATTGCCGTTTAGATTAGTGATAGAAAAGGACAGGGAGCAACAGTGATGGCCTTTGCTGATGCGAGTTCTGCCCAGCTGGGGCAGCTACAGAGTTCTATAATTTTTACAAACTGCTTTTTTGTCAAAATTGTGTCAGATAAGCAGCTTATGGTGTGTGACAACAGCAAATTCAATTCATCAGTTGAGGAGGCTTGAGTCAGTACATTCTTTTACATATAGTTCACTCCCTTGCCAATCTAAGTCGTTCTGACTGGCAGGACCATTAGCTGCAAAGGCCTATTCAACATTAACAATTTTGCTTGCACACACTGAACATTAATAAGTAATTGCAGTGCTTTTGACCACTTGCCTGTGTAAATTTTATAATACTTTTATGCAGAAATTCTGACTTTTTTACTATTTCAGAGTAACTCTGAAATTAGTAAAGCACCAGGTGATGGTTAAATGCAGAAATAAGACTGTTTTGGCTGGGTTTTCGGCAGCCCTTTGCTCATGACATGCACATAAACACATGCAGATTTTGTAAAAGTCTGGAAACTAATAATTTTTAATATGGAATCTGTTGGTGCTCACAGAAATGCCAGCATGAGACCAGTGAAAATTGACCATTTGTCTCTTTTCATAACTTACTGTGGTCCATGAGACCATCAGGAACAGCAGGACACCTCCTGTGCAAGAAGCAGAACTGAACACAAATAAATTAAACGGAACAGCTTCACAATACAATTCTCTGTGTATCTCAATTTCATTCATGTTTTTATTTCTACTGTAAGTTAAGTTTTTCCCTTTCAGGGCTCAGGGAAATAAATTTAAAAGGAACATGTTATCAAACTGCAGTTTCAATTAGAAATTGGTAATTTTTAGAAATAGTTTTCCTACACAGTTATATCAGCTGAGGATCCTGTCCTCTGTTTGCACAGATAATACACAATTCAGTTTTCCTGAAGAGGTGTGCTAATCATACATCAGCATGACTAGTTGTGTATTGAGCAAGCAAGGATTTGAAGACATTTATGGAGGATCAGATTCTAGCCAAATAAGTTGTTTTAAAATGATTTCATATTAAAGTTGCTAATTGCTATTTCAGAGTGAAAAATCTGACTGCATCTAATACACCTTATACATACGCATATTAAAAAAATGCAGTAGTTAAAAAGACATGATAGGATATATAGAATTTGTACATTTTTTTATATATATATATGTCTATTTTTATGAAGTTATGCTAAAGGAAAATTCATACTTGGTTCTCCCTCACACTTTACTGTAAAGGTAAGATTTTTTTTAAATCAAACATTTGATTTTTTGAAAATTCAGTTTTCTTTTACTCTGTGTGCTGTCTTAAAATTGTTTGTATTGCGGTATTTGTACCAAGAAACAACTAACGGAGAACTGGAAGGGATTGCTTACAGATGCATAACTGCAAATAATTTTCCCTTGCTTTTATGAGAGAGAAGTCAACCGCTGAAGATTAAAAAGTTTGTAGGTATGGCAGTCAGACTTAAGTGGTGAGTTCAACAACGGCCAAAAGCAAATGCATAGCTGTTGCCTGAGAATATGGCTGATCTCACTTTCAAATACAGTATGTGTAATTTTACTTCTATGAGCATTTTAAATATAGAGATTTTTTTTCCTAAGCACACTGAAACTTCGTTTGTTGTCCGTAAATGGTCTTGATTCTCAGTGCCTAGCCTAGTGTGTCACAGAACGTTTTCTCTTTTGTGGTGCATACTAGGATCAATTAAGGTGTGTCTTGGGTCAAGACAAAAAATACAGTTTTGGAAAGCATGTTTTGAATGCAGGAAAACTTTGCCCAATATTTTTTTCTTTTCCTCCTGCAACTTGTGAACTTTGAAGGACATGGTGATATCTGTGACTGTGTTGCAACACTTCACTTGATAATCTTTGTTGCTGTATTTAGTTTCAAGATTTAGATTCAAGTTTGAAAAAAAACCCTCTGATATCTGTACTCTGTAATAACTAGAGAGCTGTATGAAAACTTGCTTTTGTACTTGCTTTAAGCTTAGCTTTTACATTAATACCTTTTTCTGTTCATATATCCAGTATTTTTCTGTTCTTCCCCTAGCGATGGACTTACACAGAAGACTTGGAACTGAAATCAGGAGTACAGAAATTTGGAGTGGGTAACTGGGCTAAAATTTTGGTCCACGGTAACTTCAACAACCGAACAAGTGTCATGTTAAAAGACCGGTGGAGAACTTTGTGCAAGATTGACCTAGGCTAGCTTTTCAGAATAACAACTTGTTTTAGTCTCAGAGTATCCAGTAGTGTCACTGTCCTAAAATGTGAAACAGAGTAGTTATAGGTACAAAACATTCATGTAAGCAAACTTGTTCAGATGATGATTTTAATGTAAAGTCTGGCCTTTTAGATGCAATAGATGGCCTAAATTCTGAGATGTGAAAATTTAAGGTCAATTATGTACACAGGGGTATTAAATGTCTAGCAGCATCTTCAGCTTGATAGAGGCTAATACAAAGTCAAGTGCTCTGTATTTTTAAAGGACTGGATCTCTAATCAGATTGAGCTTTTTGCCTTTTTTCTTCCTGCCATATAACTCATTCTTATCTGATTTGCTTCACTTTGAAATTTTTGGTCAGACTAGTCATCTCTATCAGTGAGTTGTATCAAAATATGTATGTATTGATATGGCTAATTTTAAAAACTGATGGTTTGTTTGTTTGTTTGCTTTTCTGCAATTAAAGATGTGTTACTTCATGTAATTTTATAAGTAACAAAGGAACCAGTTTGTTTGTTTGTTTTTTTATAATAACTAAGCTAAAGTTCTAGGTAGAAGACTCTTTTGAACTTAGATATACTAGCATAATAGCACTTTTTATCTTGCAGAAGAGATGAAGCCCACACGGAAAGCAACAGTATTACATTAGCACTTTACATCTCTTGATTATCTTGTGCAATCCACCTTGTCTTGAGAAGTGTCTTCTTCTTCTAGACCAGTAGGAAAGGGAAAGCTTAAACACAAATGGCCAACATGGGGCTCACTAATGAGTCTGCATTGTCACTGATGGCACTGCTCATGAGTCGCATCCCATCTGTGCTCTCACCATCTCTGTCTGCAGTGATAGCAAGCAAATATATGCTCTGATGGGGGTCACTACCGAGGTGTCATCTGGACACTGTAAGTGTCCTTCTCATGTGAGGATGTAACATGGTACTAGGTGGTCTCTCTTGATTCAGACTGTTTGGAAAACAGCCTCAGAAAACTCCTACTTTTGACTGCCATACTGGTGTGAATCTAGTGACTTGAACTAACATAACACAGCATTCTTTTAAAAGTGAAATTCCTCAAATTCAGATGTTTTCCTTATCTCTCTTCTTGGATAATGTTTTTATTTTCCAAAAACCTTACAAGAAAAAGCATCTGTCTGAATTGGTCATAATAAAATATGACCTCTCCAAGACAATTTTCCTGGTTAGAAAGGAAGAGATATTCTTGAGGGCTGAAATGTTCAGGAAGTATTAAGGTAATCTTTCTCTGCTTTCTGTTTTGGAGGCCTGCTTTCATTAAAGTGGTAAAGTACAGTTTCAAAGATTTATTTCCCACTCTTTCTGTGGACAGGATGTCAGCCAGGTCACCTTCTTCTTAGCACCAGACACTATGGTTTCTTCTTGCAGGTGCTAAAAACAGTGGCAAACAATGGTCTTCAGGTTCCACTGAGATGCTGCATGTCCTAACAGTAAATTTTCTCAACCTTAAAGCACAATTTGTTTTTTAGGAAACATTGTGAATTTCAGGATCTTGATAATATACAGGCTTTGTCCTTCAGCAAGGAATCCTAGAGCAGCTGTAAGCCAACAATTCAAAAAGTCATAGCACATATCTGACAAGTGAAAAAGTGCAGGATGCAGCCTCTTTAGTGCCAATACAATAATTCACGGTAATAGTAGGTAACAAACCAAGGATTAGCAGTCTTGCCAATGCACTAATATTGCAGGTTTCTGTGTTAATCGTTGTAGCTGAGCACTTTTAACTAGTTATGAGGAATTTTTTTAATGGTAGCCAAGGCCTTAGTTACAAAGTCTTATTTAGGTTCATCTGCCATAAAGTTCACACTGTGTATTAGTGACATGAAGTTCTGAGAAGTCCACTTCCTTAACCCTGACTAGTTATATGTCTTTATGAAGGTGGTTGAACATGAAAACTGCAATGTAGAGGAAGAACACTTATGCACTTGTAGTGTAAACAATTGTCTAGATGATGCTGAGAAGGAACAAAGGATCTAAACTGAAATCCACTTTTAGGTCTCAAAGTTTCACTTTTATTCACTCTTGTTATTTAATGATGATAGTAACTATTCTCAGACTTGAGAAAATTTGACTGGCTCACTGAGTAGGAGCAGCACCTGTAGCCAGGGCTGTGGCCAGTAGAGAACAAGAACTTAAGGAAAAACAACTATTATGGTTAGAAACATTCGCTCTGTAATTATAAAAGAGAAACATGGAAACATGCTTCTAGTGTTCTAACAGAAAGTTCAGTCTTAGCATTTTGTATTAAGGCAGAGAAAGTTTCTCGAAATGCTTCTGCCAAAGTTCTGACTCCTTTAAAATTTGTTTAGGCTTCAGAAAATGCAGCAGAAAGATGTGGGTTTCTTGGTATTGATGTTAATTTTCTTAATCTTTTTGTTGTTGCCATTTTAAAGATCTTATAAACTTTTATGTAAAAACAAAGCTATGCACCAGGGGACATGAACAGTGTTCCAGTTGCCGAATCTTCTTCCAGGTTCCTTGGCACTGAGAGTTGCCAATTGCTTCCCAGTGTAAGATTTTAACTCTGAAATGTGATGACAAATGAGGAATTAGAACTTTATATTTCATGTTACTGGGTTGTGTTGCATAACATATCAGAAGACACAATTTGTTTAATCGCACTTTAGTTAACTCATCTAGCTCTTAAAATGCCTTATGAAGCAGGTACTACGTTCCAAAGTATAGTATGTATGATGGTGGATTGAGTAGCTGGTTGTACAGATATTAAGTAGTATGCATATTAATAAATGTATGGATCAAGTAAAAATGTGTTCTGAATAATAAATGTCTACTTCCACAATTACTTTTCTAGAAACCAGGTATATAAATTTGAGGGGAGTAGTGATCCACCACAGTTAAACCTGCAATCAGATTTGGATTATGTCAGGAAATACCATTTCTAAGTAAAAGTGCCCATAGCTGTCAAAAGTCCTCTTGCACTACAGAAGTTGCATGATTCCTTCACAATTGTGAATAAAGCATGCAAAGCATTGAACTCTTATATTGAAATGACTTCCCAATTCTGTGCAAAATGAAAGGGTAAACCTTCTGAGCTCTACAAGTGATACGAGCTGTTTCATTTTTAAGGTATAGTAAATGCAGCTTTTATTGAGACCTTGAGAAGTTTTAACTTCCGTACTGGGTTTTGCTCCAGAAGAGAGAAGAGAAAAAAGGCTTTCTTTACCCATCTGCATTATGGCCATCCCCAGCACAGCGATGCGTGTCAGTATTCATAGCTGGAGGTTGGCAGGCAACACACACAGTATGTCCTTCGCGTAGGTACTGCATCCAGCGAGCATACGGACGATTCTCCAAAGCACAGTGATGTGAAAGTGACTCTGTTCTGAACTCCACACAGTATCTGCTCATCAGGAAAAGTACTAAATTAGTTATGACAGATAAAACACAAGCTAGGTATACACTTGGAATGCAAGTTAGACATCATCATTGCTAACAAGTCCTTCTGACCTAAGTTATTGAATGGATTCTTAAAAACAAAGTATTTCCCATCCTATGCCCCAGTCCACTGCTTTATGTATAATTTCACTTTCTGGTTGTGTTCTGTATTCTGAAATTATGTTGAAAAACAGATCCTGGTAACCCATATTTTTTCTTCTATTCTGCTGAAGGACAAAATGGAAAAGAGACTAAGAATACCAATGGGATGTATTGTTCTGGGGAAAATAGCACAGGACCAAGCATTATGAGCTTAAAGACCCAGTAATAGTCTAATTTAAACTTCATAACCATCTCTACTGGTAACCAAACAAAACTTTTTACTGCTTGTATCAATTAATTTAAAAAAAAAAGGTCACTTGGGACCAATCTTATTTAGCCCTCTTTGTGAGTTCAGAGACCTAAGTCTAATTTCTTAGACTTACACTTAGGATATACTCAGCTTTGGTTTAGCATTATGTACTGTTGGCTTTCAAAAGCAGCCATCATCACATTTGCCATGATCCCAATGTCTAATTTAGGACAATTAGCAAGTAATAAAAAACAACATCTAGAATATGCAAATAAACTGCAGGAAAGAAAGCCAGTACAAGCTTATTGTTTAACTGTTGCAAATTTCATTACTTTTTTTTCCATAGCCAGCTACTTGCTATTGAACAAGATGAACCACATGCATATGATAAATAGATTACCCAGCTGGTTCTTTGTCAGAAGGCCAGAGAGAAGACGCTGCTCGTGGTTTTCTTTCGTTACCGTATTCAGAGGTAGTTATGAAAGCAGGGACTGAGGAAGAAACAGTTACAGTAAGGCAGCAAGACACAGCTGAGTCATATTTCAATTACTGTAACAGTGGATAAATGAATCAGGAGCTTGTGGATGGTGATAAAATGTTGGCAACATCAGACACCAACTCCACTCCCTACAGCTAAGTTCTCTCCTTACTCAGGAAAAATATCTGGAAATGTATGCCATCTAGTCTGTGAGGAGGTAGGATGTGCTGCAATCCTACAAGGAGTGCTGTTTCCTGTTTCATACTGAATTTGTGTTCTAACTGTGCACAGATATATTTGATACTTACTGAGGGGCTTATATCCAGAAACTGAAGGGAATGCATGCAACTTAGTTGTCTACTTAATAGAAATTAAGAAAAGCTAAGTGGGGAAAAAATAATAAAATAAAGAGCAATATGACAGTAGAAAGCAACATTTTCAACTGTATTTTTAACACCTATCTGCAGAGTGATGCTGCTTTTTTTTTTCCACTCTTCATTGACATCAGTAAAATTTATTATGGTTTTGATGGACACAACGTACAGATAACTCAAAGAGAGAATACCATGTTCATAGCCGCAGTCCTCCCCCTGGTAAGTCAGGTACTCCAGGCAACCAGCCTTCTCCTCCAGAGCAGGACAAGGTTCCCCACCATTTTTAGGTTCCTGATGTACATAGCGCCTACGTATTCGCAGACCAGGATGACATTGTTCTGCACAGCCGCTCCAATGACTCCACTCCCCCACAACACAGGGAAGAGCTGCAAAGGAGTATTAGAACATTACTAGGAGTGAAGATATTTGTTTTGTTTGGAGTTCTTTTTACTTTTTTTTCCTTTTCTTTTTTTTTTTTTTAAATCCGCTTCCAGGAGTTTGCATCCTCAGATTTAACATTCAAACCTGCCAGCAGTGCTTGGCTCCCTATTCCATCCTTTGGCCACAAAGTAACAGCCCCTCACAGAAACCGTTCACTACAGCAATGGGATTCTTCTGTACTCTCTTCTGAAGCAGACAGCATTAGCCCCAAAGGAGACCAGCTTACGAATTATCTACACCAGAGTGGTCTGACCTACTCTGGCAGTTCCTACACCACCAGATTTTGTTTAAAGGCTGGAACATTAAGTACCAGAACTCAGGAAGCCTTTCGGCACTTTTGATTCCCCTCAGATTGATTTCTAACCCCTTTTTCCTCAACACTTGAAATAAGATGCAGTGCCACAACTTTGTTGCCCTGTTTCAACATAGGATGTCCTACTCCATGGTCCTAGCTGCAAAGACAGTTTTTGTGATAATTTTGCCATTTTTTTAGTCTCAGAACAATGCAGGGATGTGTGTAGAGTTGTGTTTCCATGTCTGTACAGCTAATGATAAAGAGCTTTACAATATAGACAAACCATAAAATGTGTACCAATGTGATTTTAAGGCCCTGCTCATTCACAACTATGGAACAGTTCACTGGACATTTGAATTTTGGTTCTCATGAATGATAAAATTCCTCTGAACTTAACCAAAACATTATGGGGAAAATGTTATTATTTTGAAAGTAGACTTTGAATCATAAGAAACTGTATTTCCCTCTAGCAGAGCATCAATAGTACAAGTACCATATACTTGTACCTTTGTCTCTCCTAACCCAGCCTAATAGAGATACAAAGTACTTCTCTCTTTGCGTGTATTAAGTGTGCTCACTGAAGGTCTCAGATGAAGAAAGAATGAAAAATGCTTTGGTTTGTATTTTGTGGCATTTTTCGGGCAACTATTGAGACCTTTAGCCTGGTTGATGGCCTTTAACGCCTTTTTGATTGAATAACATGCAGGTTCATTAGAAAAAGAAGTCAGTCATCATATTATGTAGAGAATGAGCCCTTGTTTCATGTTTGTCAATTCTAACCTTTCCATAAGAGCTGTATATGACAGACTAAGCCTCTCTTATTTTCAGTATTGTCTTCAAACTCAGAAATTATCAGATCTGCTATACACTAGCTAATTCCTGCGTTATTTTATTCTCTGCAATGCATCTAATAATGATGGCATGCTCAGTGTAGTACTCATTTATATTAAGCATGATATGCAAGTTTCTGATCTATAGTTCTCCCTTCTGTTGCATTTCTCTTTTATATTCTAGCAAAACAGTTGCTCTGTGCCAGCCTTGCTAATGAACAATATGCCAGATATCTTTTTCAGGTGGACACATACAATCTACTCTGGAAGAAAAGTTTTGCAGCCTGATTCCCAGAGAATACAGAAACAGATGATGGATACATTATTCCTAAGTAAGAAGCTACGTAACAGGAGTCTTCACTTTTTTTGTCCATTAACATAGTATGCAACACACACAGGTGTTTACGTTTCCACGAAAATGAACTTTCTGTAGCTTCGTCTCCAGGAACACCAAGTTTTTAAAACTGTATGACCCAATAATTTCCCCTTTATCAGTCAGAATGAATACTACAGCTCTTCCAAACTGTACTGCATGCTGAGCCCTTAAAGGCTGGATGAGGATGATCTCTGGGTGCTCATTTACGCAACAAACATAACCCCTCCAACAAGGAACTTCAAGTATACACAGCCTTAGCACGCAGTGCAGTGAAAGAGCAGATAGGAAAAATGCCTCACACAGGGTCATCCATCAAGGAAAGAATCCTCTGAGAACAATCAATCATTCCCCTACATAAGTTGTCCTCAACCTGTGGCCTATGAGGACATTTAATCTGACCAGTAGTCCATTCCCAGTAGCCTCTTTTCCTGAAGGCCACCTGGTAAGTGCTTCAGGTTAAAGAATAGTACAAAATACACATCATCATCAATGACTGGGCTATCTTAAATTGGTTCTGAATTGTTTTGGGTCATGCTTCTCAGTATCTAGTTAAAGTTTTTCCTTTCCCATGTATGCTGTTTCTCATTAGCTTATAATGGAACATTATCACCTGCTTTCAATTTTTTTTCCATACTTCCTGATCACAATTTAAATCCCCAAGAAGCTTTACAGCTTAACCACTAGTTACATAGTTGTATCAGTGTTCCAGGAAAGTTATGGAACCAAACTAGTCTTTCAGGAAAATATTTTATGCCCTCTGGGATTCTGCCAGTACAAGACATTGGGAAGAAAGAGTAGAATCTGATAACCTCCTTGGGGTTTGTGACTCTTCTCATAAAACACAGAAACTGCCGTGTTTGCTCTGTCACTACATCTCTAATTTCTTGGAGCAGTACCGATATCATAAAGCAGATAAAACCTCTGAAAGAGGCTACTTGACAAATGTCCTTACCACACTACTATAATTCCCCTCCTCTGTTCTCACTGTGCACCTGTTCTGACCAAACTTGTCCACTTTTAGTGCCCTGACAGCATCAGGTGTATGAATGGCTGAGGATGCTGCATCCCACTCCCTAAGGAACTCCAGTGAAACAGAACCACTGAGTTCCCCTGGGCATTAGGCCACCACTTGTCCATTCCACTCAACAACTAGCATTCTCTGGTGTTTTCTTCTACTTACTGATAAATACCTTCCACGTCAACACCTGGGTATGATTTGTAGAACAGCACTCGGAAATAATGGAAAAAAGCTCCTTTTGCCACATGCAGATAACTGACACTGCATCACCAGGCACATCCAGGTATCCCAAGGTACACAACACAGCTTCTGTGGCTGGAAAAGTACCATGCTGACATGCTGCAGCATAACCCTGCGATATTTGTTTCAAGCAGTGGGAACTACAAAACAAAAACAGTGGTAGTAAAAATGTCTTAGACCCCACCATAGGATAGGCAAAACAAGCGCTAATGTAATATGGACCTGGCAGTCTTTGCCGCCTGGCTGCAGGGTCAGAAAACAGTCCTTGAGCCCACTTTATTTAACAGTACAAGGACAGACTTCAGTGCCTGATCACACATCTACAAATCATACCCAGAGTACCCAAAGGACAGTAAGTGTCTATTTTAGCCTGTTTCCTTATCTGTTAACTCTCTTCCAAGCTGGCCTGTATACGTAAGAATTTCCACATAACTTTAATCCCATATTATCGCCTTGACGTGCAGATAACACCAGATCTAACATGACATTTTCCATGTAGGAAACTCCCAAAGGGACTGAGTAACTGCGTAACAAATAAAGCAATGACTTCATGTCTTACTGGAATTAGACCAAGCTGACAGTTAAATACTGGTCATCTGCGGCAATACATGGCACATTCATGCTCATCAAGATTCAGAACAAGAAGGATGAATTGCCTTAGTCATGTGGAAAAATATGAATATTGGGTTGCTAGAATGGAATTTAGTCAGGGGATAAAAATGTCCCTCTTGCAGTCAGTACCCAGAAACTCAAGGGACAGTAAAACCATTTTGTGTCTCATTGAAAAGATGTCAAATTCCTCAGCATGACAGAGAATGGGTCCCTGAGATGACATAAAGGGAATTGTGTCACCTTTTGAAATACAAAAAGAATTATCAGGGACTCATAGCTATATCTTTATGGTCGGTCTCTCTGTTGCTGGTCTTCATTTAATTAACACAACAATGGTAGATAGTGATTTGTTGAAACAACCAGTCAAAGGAACCTGAAGGACAGGATTTGTGCTCAGATACCTACCAAAATGCTGGAAGCTAATGAGGGACTTGGAATTTCAAAAATACATGGAAAAATTACATTGCTATCTTAGGAAACACAGATTAAGTAGTCGGAACTTCTTTACATCACTGTGAATCATAGATCTTTTTTTCTGAGTCAAATTCTATTTAATTTTTTCCCGTCTCTGGAAAAGAAAGGAGGATTACCATGTCTTCATTGCAGTGTGTTTTGTAATATATAAGGACCTGCAGATTTTCTCAGAGTAACCACTTCAGTTCAAGTGACCAGCTTATTCCTTTCTCAGGCTTTCTCCTTGCACTGTAGTTCCTATTTAAAATGCTCTCTATATATAAAAATATTCTTTCAGCATTGTTAGAACTATAAGGAAATTTATTTTAAAACTCCTGGACTTAAGTTCAGCAGTCCTTGGACTTCTGCCATATAAAGTACCAGATTTACTGCAGGTTTTAGGCATGGCAGAATTTAGCCCTGCCATTGACACCTTTAGGAAGCCCCTCCTTTCAGTGGTTTCTATTGTTTTGGAGCATTGTTTTTGTATTATTCCTAACACATTTCTACATTACCTATACTTGAGGCACTTTACATTTTCCCTGAATATTTCATCCTGTCATATATTTGTAAAAGGTGCTGAAATCATGAGTGGTGAACAGGCCGACAAACAAGCTGTAGTACAAGAACCATTAATCACCTTTCTTCACATTTCTGTTTTCAAGGTTTGTATTTTACATTCAAAACAGTGAACTATGCCAATAAACACTCTTGGTGTCATTAAACACAGACCGAATTTAGAAAGACTCAGTAGGGAGATCTCCACATCCAGCAGGAACAAAATCAACTTTAAAATTTCCAGCCATACTTGTGTAAGTTGATACCAACTCCCACTGGAACTGTTTGGAATTTCTGTTTATACAAAATCCAACTTAATGACTGCTTGCCATAGAAAGTATATATGATTATTTGCCCTTAAAAGAATGACTTGTGAATTTTGTGAAACTTGTGAGTTTTGGAGTTTTTGAATGTGTGAGTACTAGGATCACTTTCCCCGGCTGCCAAAATCCTGCCCTCCCATGCTACACTCACCCATGCAAAATGAGTTGTTTCCTCTGCTTCCATTAGCATTGGAGCTCACACAACTGGGCAGTGAGGCAGTGCAGGGAGTCAAACCAGCCAGATATGGGCAATAGAGGAAACAGAAATAATTCCCCGTGGGTTTAGCCCCCTGAACTGGGCCACCAGAGGCTGTCAAATTCTGGCCTTGGTGCAGGAGAGGCAGAGACAGACTCTAAGAAGACTCCATCTTCCTGCCTGGATCTAGGGCACCCACTGCCCACACAGACTACAAGAGAGAGGCAGCACAAACACTTAATGCCTTTTGAAGAAACCACCAATGAGCATAAGACAAAAAATGCCATTGCAATAACAGCAGGGCATCATCAGATGCCAGAAGTCATGGTAAGGAAAGTGTTTAAACAAGCACAAGTTTGAGCTTCTTTTTGAAGAGCATAGAAATTTTTACTGGATTACAGCTTCATTTTAATGCTAACACTGGGCATGTTTATCAGTTCTCTCCTTTTACTTGAATATGAGTTATTTACTGAAAAGATGCATTATGCCATGACTCTATTTTGTCAGCAAGCATTTTGTAAGTTCTCCCCCTATTGATTTTCCTGAATGAAATGTGTTTCAAAAATGTTAAATATGTTAAATGTTAAATATGTTACCTTCTGTCATACCCTGTGGTGCAATTTTTCCCCATGTTATTCTGGCGAGATTATTTAGTGGTGAGAGAACTGACTGTGTTTCTTCCAGAGACCTGGGGTCAGAGTTCTGCTCTGCCGAGTTCTTGTGTTCACCTTTATATTCCTTAGGACGTTTCTACACCATCTGACAGTCATTCTCCCCCCTTCCCAATACAGGCATACATAAGCCAACTTGGGTCCCAAAGATATGTGGCTATGTCAGCATGGCATTGAGCCTGCTAAATACACCCTAATTAGCAGAACGGTGCAGCAGAGGCTCATGACTTTTTGGCTGTAGGCTGGCATGTGTCCAGCCAGCTGGGAAGAGACATTAGGCTGAATACTAGTGCTGCACCTGCAAATCAAGGGCTGTCCTGCATCGAAGGCAGAGGGAGGGACGACAAACTGTGAAGACCGCAAGGGGTAGAAAGAGGCAGTGTGAATACCTATAATGCTGCTACTCAGTTGGGTAGAACTGGATCACTTCCCCACCTTGCTGCTGCTCCCTTCGGGGCCAGGCCATCCCCCGCGGGCTGGCAGAGGACCCTTTTACGGAATCACAGAATATTCTGATTTGGAAGGGACCTGCGAGGACCATCGAGTCCAACTCTTAAGTTAATGGCCCTTTCAGGAATCAAATGTGTGACCCTGGCATTATAAGCACCATGCTTATTTTAAAGCCCTTGCCTTCACAGTAAATCCTTGCTGATTCATACCCCTAGAAATGGGTCCAAAACCACACAGTGGGGATTTCCCCAATAATTTCATTGATATTTGTTTGGCAGGATGTGAGGAATCAGCAGAAAGACACAGACCCTGCCGTCGCTGTAATCAGACATCCCCCCGGCAAACAATGTGTTTGGGATTAGCACAAGTGAAAAGTAACATAATATTTTAGAGATAAAGTCTAGTGATGCCTAGTGACAGATGTCTAGTGAGAAAAAGATCTCTGTCCCCCTTCCTGAGCCTGCCGCTGCCCCAGCCTAGTCCCAGCTCATGCCCTCGTCCCGGGGTTGAGGACGCCGTGGAGGGAGCAATCTGGTCCCCCCGCAGCCCATGACCGCACAAGCCCCTCCAAACCCAGCGAAACCTGCATGCTGCAAAGCCCCGACGGGCATCCAGCCACCCGTACCGGGAGGGAGGGCCGGGGGAGCGGGTGGGGGGCGGCCCCGCCGGACCCCCCAGTGCCGAGGGCCGAAGCACCTACCTGGGCACGCCTGGCTGTGGTCGTGGCAGCAGTCCCCGACTCGCCGGCAGCCTCCGTCGCAGTAGCAGGTCCCGTAGCCCCCCGCCTCCCTCCATCCCTCGCCGACGCAGGCGGCATCGCGGCCCTGGCAGCACTTTCCCGAGCAGCTGCCCCCNCGGCCCTCCCCGTGCCGCCCGGCCGCGCAGGCGACGGGCACCGGGCAGCGGCACGGCTGGCAGGGTCCGTGTCCCGCGGGGGGCCTGCCAGGCGGTGGGCGTTTCCCGCACAGCGATGTCCCGCACAGCGATGTTCTTTCTGTACCGGGGTGTACAGGGACCTACACAGTCATGTCCCACACGGTAGCCACGCACTCTGCAGGGACTCACACACAGACGACCCTCACAGTGATGTCCTGGGCAGGGATGTCTTGCGCTGCCCGGCACAGCCGTATCTCATACAGCCGTATCTGTCTCACACAGCCACAGCACGTACAGTCATCATAGAATCATAGGATCGGCTGGGTTGGAAGAGACCTCCGAGATCATCAAGCCCAACCCTTGATCCAACACCACTGTGATTACCAGATCATGGCACTAAGTGCCATGTCCAGTCTAATCTTAAAAACCTTCCGGGGCAGTGAATCCACCACATCTCTAGGCAGGCCGTTCCAATGCCTGATTACTGCCTCTGTAAAAAATTTCTTCCTGATATCTAATCTAACCCTCCCCTGGCGGAACTTAAGCCTGGTCCCTCTTGTCCTGTTGTTGGTTGCCTGGGAGAAGAGATCAACCCCCACATGGCTACAACCTCCTTTCAGGTAGTTATAGAGTGGGATGAGGTCACCCCTGAGCCTTCTTTTCTCTAGACTAAACAACCCCAGCTCTCTCAGCCTCTCCTCATAGTACTTGTGCTCGAGTCCCTTCACCAGCCTCGTTGCTCTTCTCTGGATCCATTACGTCCCACTCTGCAGAGACGTCCCACACAGTACCACACTGCAGGGACCCACACTGTGGTGACCTGCCATGTACTTCCATGGCAGTGTCACCCACGTGGTGATGAACCTCACAGCAACATCCCGCACAGCAATGTCCCACGGGGTGGTGACCCTCACAGAAACATCCCACACAGCAGTGTCCCACATTTCAGTGACCCCCACAGCAATGTCCCGCACAGTGATGTCCCTCCCACAGAGAGTTGTCCTGCACAGCAGGGTCCCATATAGTGGTGAGCCACAGAGCAATGTCCTCCACAGCGGTGTCACACAGCTGTATCCTGCACAGGACCAATCTGCTGAGCAATGTTCTACCCGGCAGTGTCCTACACAACTGTGAAATGCCCAGCCATATGCCACGTGTACAGTGACTGACACGGCCATCCCAGAGTGTCTGCATCCATCTCCACATACCCCAGCGGGTGGGAACGACCTGGGACCACAAGCCAAAATTTATTGGTACCAGCACTTTTTCATTTCAGAGCACATCCCACACAGCCAAGAGCATTTGCTGTGTTATGTTTTCCATTTTCTTTCTTTTTTCTTTTTTTTTTTTCAAACTGTTTCCAGAAAAAACAAAAGAAGCTGTACTTGCAGGTGCACAAGGAAAGCAAGGTTGATTCCCAAGTAACTTCCTAAAATACAAAGATTTGGATTCTGGTTTTCAGTTCACTTCAGTGCTAAGATGTTTTCAGGATTAATGGAACCTGATAATTTTAGCCAAAAGTCAAATCCCAAAAGTAAGTATTGAGGTGACTGCAAAAATATGTTGGTTTGCACACTTCAATTTGCAGACAGCTACTAAAGCAAGAGTCATCTGGTCTCCCAAAGCTGCCTACAGATGGGAGGTAACAGCCTTTTATGTTATCTGCTACATGTGGGTACTTGAACCTCCTGAGACAGCTTGAGCCAGAAGGAGTTTAATTTCTTCTAGCCATCAAACGTTACTGCTAAAATGTTGTCTAAATCCCTGAGTATTGGGTCTGCACTGTTATCCAGCGTGCCATTAATGAACTCGTTGGCCTATTGCCAGGCTAAAACTTGAACCCGTGAATAGCAAACGTTGGGGGAGTTCCTGCAGTGGGTGAGAGGAGAACAATACTTGCAGCCTGCCTTGGTAAAGGCAGTGTGAGAGAAGGAATGCCTCTATGTTTTCCTTTCATTTATTGCATTCCTGTACTTCACCTGAAAGGCAAAACATTAGCAAATAGTAGTAGAAACTACCTTTGTAAGTAGATAAATCAGGTGCAGATGACTTATGCTAAAAGGATAAAGCAGTAAAACTTCGACAAGTTCAGAACAGATTAAAGAAGGGCTTTGTCTTAGTGAATATGTTTACAGTAAAAACAAGAAAATATGTCTGCAATGGTCTAGTAAAAGAAAACAGGATACAAATGAAAAATGCTATAATTTCTACAAGACGCAGTAATGCAGATTCTTCAGAGTAACCAGGGAAAAAAAGGAATCTTAATTAAAGGAGATAACAAGCTCACCCAGTTTGTTCTGGAAAATAATTTGGTTTTCTTCCTTTTAGTGTAGTTCCTCTCTATTAGGAGTAACACTAGGTAACTAGGTAACAAAGATGGGCAAAGAAACACAGTGTTGTGTTCTCAGGCAATGACGCACCATTGAAAACCTTACAGGAAAGTCCAGCAAAACAGGCAGAGATTTCTTTCTGTTCTGACATAAGATGGTCCACAGAAAGTAGGTGTTGCTCATGCCCTGCTGTTGGTTATCTTTTTGTCATGCAGAAAACTTTACAAGGAAAAGCAATTTTGGGCAAAGGTGATTTAAAATGCATGTGTAGGTAAGCTTAGGGAATGCCCAGAGCCCTTGCTCTGTCTTCCTTGTTAGCCAGGAGGAGTATTGTATGGAGCAAAGGTCATCAGGCATCTGTTCCACATGTGCACTTCATGGCAAAATACTTCTAAATCCCAGAGGTGCGGAGAAATCTAAGGACTGTACTGTAGTCCTCTCAAAACCAGGTGTTGCTGTTGGCTCTGAGATTTTGAAAACTGTAGTCTAGCTCAAGTTGTCAACCATTTTTGTACTTTTCTCCATTTCTGCCCTATTTTGGATTTGAACATTCTAAACTCAAACTCTTAAACTCAAACCTAATTACAGTATTATACAGTAGAAAGGGAAAAGAAAATGAAGCTGTGAAAAAAATTTTTCAACTAATATTCAAACATGTATATGGTTCCAATGAGTCTTGTTCCATTGTTTTACTTACAACCAAAGTGTTCTTATTGCCTTACATGGAGTTCTCCTTGGTTTGAAATACCACAAAGACAAAATTGAGCCAAATGTGTTTCAACAGTAAATTAGAATGAGTACTAGTCTCTATTATTTTCCCTACTTACCAATGCTATTATTTACCATGGTTGTTTATGCTCTCTCTATACAAAGAATTTAAAGCAGAACCAAACTCTTACTCTCTGTCCATTCCTGCAGTGCACATCTACCTATAATATTAGATAGAAGACTGAAAGCACCTGCAAGTGGGAAAAGCTTCAGACTAGGAACAAAAAAATACATATTTGATAGTACAATACCTCTCTTATTTTTCAGGTTTAACTTACACCCAACAGTGCCTTTGAGTACCTGATGTAAGGACTATTCAACTCAACTTCAAAGTAATTTGCAAATACAGTATCTGTCAGCCAGCAGCATTCCACATGCCCACACCTCCTCATGAGCAAACTCTCTGGAAGGTCCTAACTTGCACAAATAAGAGCTAATTTTTCTTTGCTTCTAGGAGGTTAATCCAATAGCATTGAAATGAGAAGACTTCAAAGATCCTGCAGGGCATTTCTTTTTCTTTCAGATTCCTGTTTGCGCACAGCTCTATTTATTTGAAATACCCTTCCAAAAGCAAACTGCTTACATTATATATTGAGACAACAAGATGACTGATGTGACTACAAAGTCTACAGGCTGTCTCTATCCCGCCACACAGGACTGTGCTTCCTGAGAGCACCAGTCAGCTGCAGCTTGAGTTTATCATAAGAGGCCCTTGTTCCCATTGTTCTGAAAAAGTAGACTTTCTCCTGATAAGAAATAATCCCTCCTAAGGTGAAAAACCAAATCATGGTGTTTGCAAGTGTAGCTGACAGCTTAAAGCAATAGCAACATTTTGTATGTAAGAAAAATGAGGAGTAATTTGTCTTCACTAACAATCAGCCTATATAACAACACAGCAGATGAAACATAGAAGAAGGTTTCTATAGTTTCATAGCCTGTGCTGTTATACAGAAAGCATGATGCTGTTTCAATGTCTAGCTTGAGCTGTTCTGCATTGAATCACCCCTAAGAGAGCAGGCTGAATACCTAGCTATATTTTTGGGGGAGGTCATTTGCTGTGCAAAGAGCCTTCTCCTTCCACCCCCTTAGCCTTGGCAGCCCTGTCAGACATAGCCCTGTCATGGGAGACACATTGGCTCGCTGCATCTCAATTACAACCATTGATTTTGGTTGGGGTTGGTAATGATGCAGAAAATTGCTTGAACTTGAGAGGTTAATGGAATTGTAGCAGAGCTATTTATCAGGATTTTTTTTTTTTTGCTGAGTTTTTAAAGGCCTTCATCCTCCCTGTAAGTTATGGAAGGAATATCCAAGTAGTGAAATGAATACAGAGTTGCTGTTGATCTTCCATGAAGAAAAAGTCAGGCAAATCTGTATGTCCAGTCTAAGCATATCAGGGCTGAAAACATGCTTTTCCTGTCTTTTCACCTGAATTTCTCCTTTTTTCAGATTCAGGAAGCTGATATGAAATGGAGCACCTGAGCCAGCATGAGGAAGGGGAGGTAAGATAGGGCAGAATGGGCAGAACAGACAGAGGGCGGCACGAATGCCTCCATCAGCTGCAATTAATGATGAGACTGGCTCAGCTAGTGCGCATGGTAGAACATTCTTCTTACTTTATTAGGCTACAACTACATCTTTTGTCTGAATTAAGAGCCTATGACTTATGGAATAATATCATCACATTCATTAGTGCATATTCTCATTTTAGTTTTTATCTTAATTCTAAATGCTACATAATCTGGAAGTGTTACTGATATAATTCCAATTTTCATTTGTCTTTGTGATGTTGAGAACTATATTCACCCCAGGGATCACCCATAAGTGAACATGCTGAGTACCTGGTTGTATTTGAAGAAGAGCATTTGCAGCATAAACAGTGATGCATAAAGTGATGAGGTTTTTTAACTCCTGGTCCTGGAAAATCAGACTATTATTCAGACAATCTGTTCTGGTTCTTCAGGCCAAATAGGACACTCGTGCTTTCAAAGGCATGTGCGTACACACACCTGCAGGCACCATGCATGATTCTGTGATTTTGTGAAAATAACTATTTTTTATGTGTGAGGAACACAGTCCACTTGACTCCTGTTAGTTATCTTCCTGCAGGATTTACCAGGTAGTTTTACATTTTAAAGGCACACGATCTGCCAGAGTAAGAGCAGGTGGCAGTTTAACACAGCCACTTTCCATAACAGAACTGCCTTTTATAAAATTGCAGGCTCCTTCCAACCCAGCATATTCTGTGATTCTGTGATTTTGTGAAAATAAGCATCCCAGGATGTTATTCCACATACTTTCCTGTTTCTCCTACTTTTGGGTTATTTTCTTTGGTATTTACACTCTCCCTCTTTTCTGCAATCGTGACTGAATCAATTATTTCCCTTCCCAATGTAGGAATCATAATCGCCCTTTTAAAGATAGGATAAAACAATACTGAGAGATTAGGGCACCTATCCAGCAAAACGCTTAAGCACTTGCATAACTCAAGGCGCATAACAACCCCACCATAGGAGTGTTCACTTGTTCCAAGTTGTGCAATCTTGGAGGATTTACTGAGCTGGGGCCTCCTGGTGTGCCCGAGGGCTCCCTGAGACTCAGCTCCCTCACTCTCAGCTGCACACTGCAGTCACCAGTCTCTCCAGGCACAATCTCCTGCCTCGCTATTCTGCCAGATCTAGGGCAAACATTAGCCCAATTTAGGCCCAGTCAGCTCCTTTTTCATCAGCATATAAAGCCAAAGAGATGAATAGCGTATCCTCAAATTAATTATTTTAATTCGTGCAAAAAGTGGCTAAGACTATTTATTTCTCATTATCTCCAGATCAGATTTTTCCTGCTGTTTTAAACTCTAATCAGTATTCGCATAGTCCAAACCTCAGTCTGTTTATTTCTTTCTCAGTTATCACATCCAGTAGCAAAGATTATGCATCTTGGAGTTATTGGGTGATTTTGATGGTGATGCATTTTGCAGAGAAGAATGCAGTTCCCCCTCCTGCAGCTGATGAGCACGCTCTGCTGCAGGAATAAACACTTGTTTCTGTCAATAAAGAAAGCAAGAATAACTGTGAGTTTATGAAATTAGGGCACTGAACCATTGAGAGAAAGAACAATTTTTTCTGATCATAATCCCACATTTAAAAACCTCTGCCAATCTTTCCACTGGTCTGATGAAAAGGTGGATTTTGCTGACTTGAATAATTTGAAAGTAAATGATGATTCTGGTGTACACTGGCTGGCAGAAGGAACTGTTTATATAATTCTGGACTTGTTAATAACCCTCTTCATAGCTAGAAATGGTGCCAGGGAAGCTGCTGGATATGTAAAAACACTCTCCCATTTCCTTGCCTTTATTGTTTTCTGTCACAGCTTGTTTTTTTTTAATTAGAACGTGAACTATTTTTAGTGCCTGTAGACAAAAATGTATTGTTCAGGCTAAAATGAGGCCAGGTACCATGAAAATGTTTTCAGGGAAAAATATTTGGAGCCAGAGTTTGTCTTTGGCTGTGTGCAGTGAAAGTTTGCCTGCTTAGTCCAATTAGTTACAGCCATGTCACTTCATGTAAGTGAATGGAGTTGTGTCAGTACAGGGCAGATTTTGGCTCTCAAGCTGCAGAGGAATATTGTAAACCACACACAGCTAGCCTTTGCAGCATCTAGAATACTCTGAATTATTTTTTCCCTTCCAAATTCCATGTACAGCTTGTTGTTTGAGAGCAGAAGAGCGAATAAAACTTTTCAGTCAGATGATGGACTAAGGCAAATGTGATTTTTGATAAGGCATCTCTTTGTAACTCATCTAATCAGCTCTAAGAGATTTTAGAGTCCCTGCACTGTAGACAGACTGTACACTATGCTGAGTTCTACCCATGTGCGTACACACACCTGCAGGCACCATGCAGGTAAAGACGTAGCAAGATTTTGTGACCCCCTAAGTCAGCCTGAAGAAATAGGAAAAAAACCTCTTCCATAAATGAGCTGAGAGGCAAGATGTGAAGCCTTGTCATATCATTTCCCCACAGACTGCCAAATCAAGCTCTGTCTTGACCATTTTCTTCATGGGTGCCTAAAGCCCACTCCCACACTGTGCCTCCACTCCAGCCAACCACTGAACTCCTCTAATGTGGCGAGGATTCCATTACCAGAGAAGAGCTTATCTGTGTGGAAGTAGTAACCATAATGGGAACGCAAAGAGAAATCCACCAGAAATTAAGAGGTCTCCCAAAGAAACAAGTGCCTCCTGTACTGAGTACTACTGCATTCTTTGATTTTGCCTAATTAAAAAGAAGCATATATGTTTACCAAAAAAGACTTCCAAAATAAGTCACTCCAATGCGTGCACTTGCCCTTTTAGAACAGTCAAATATTTCTCATGCTGTTAAACACACCTGTGAAAGTTTACCCAATACTATGGTTACCAAAAAACCAAGACTTGTTAGGTGTAGATCAGTCCTAGCTGCATATAGGAGATGGGTTCTGGTCATATTTGCAGTAGAAGAAACCAAGTATTTCAGAAAGAGAGAAAAATTACGATCTCCAGTCATCTGTCACCTGTGCAATGCAGGCTTTTAACACTTCACCAGATGATTCCTATGCAGAGGCAGATGACTTACAGGTAAAGTAGCTCTACTTTAAAGTCCTGGGCATTTTCAACTTTTTGCAGGTTATGGGTCCCTGAAATATTCCAGATGCACTGGCCTCTACTGAAAGAACATTGATTTAGATACTGAAATAATGGAGAAGTCACCAGGTCCTACAGTAATCCAAATAGTTGTGTTTTCATATGCGTTCAGCTGTGTTTTCAACCTCCCATTCCTGGATCCTCCCAGCAGCATAACTACCAAATGTACTGTAATACTCTAGTGACCTTCAGCCAGAATGGAACACAGCTGGATTACAAAGAGAAGGGAGGGTTAGGGGATGAGCCTCAGAGCTTGGCTTGGCTGTAGGGTCTGCGTTAAATTCCCCATGGCCCATTCTGTCTTTCAACACCACAGGATCTGAGTAACTTTTTCTGCCTGCAAGTACCAGAGGCAGGACCTGATTGTCCTCTGGGAGTGTGTAGGTACCTCTGCAGGGGAGGAAAGCTCAGAAGCATGCAGCTGGTCCAATTTTTACCACTTTTTTCTCCTGTTCAGACCTATCTTGATAGCCATAGCCTTTGACTAAGTTGCCACAGAACCACAGTATGTGCATGTGGTACAAAATGAGCCTCATGAGCCAAGAAACTAATTAACCTTGCAGAGTTGCATCAAGTGGAGAGTCTAGTCTAGGAAGATCCCTCCATTGCCACCAATAGTTCATGGCTTCTTCCAGGAGGTTCTCTGAAGGTGTTCTTGGGACTGGTTCACCTACCAAACATGACTTCTTCCTCCTACCACCTTCTCCACTTGGCTGCTTCTGCCTGTGGTGTGTCCAGGCATTGCCCCATTGGGCATTTGTATTCGCTGCCCTTGCAGCACCTGATGGATTTGTGATGTGGGCAATTCAGCTGGAGGATTGGGAAAAATTTTCCACAGAGGCCTTGAATGACTTTTCACCTGGTATACCCCCATCTCTGTCTTTTCAGGTTGTCCTTGCAGAGGTAAGTGGACTCTCCTGGCCTTGTAGAGGAGTGCACATGAAGGGCCTGGGAGTGGGTTGATGTTTTCTTAGCACTTATCTTAGTACTTCCTTCTTTTGGGCCACCAGTAATAGATACGTCCTTAGTTATGGAAATGTTAACTAGGAGTGCAGGCAGGGGCAGTGATCACAGAATCAAAAATCCCTCCTGCTGCAATGTAAATATTCTTGAGTGCTTTGCAGTTCCACTTAAAAAACCTGTGCATTGTTTTCAAGACAAATATAAAATCTAAATAAGCGGTCAATCCCCAGTCTCAGTAGGCATCACTCCATGTGACTTACATGGAAATGTGTTATTTTAGGTGGAGATCTGCCTTTCCGTGTTTCACCTAGTTCATGTGCTCAGGAATTTTTTGAGTGCTCTGCACTTCAAAAAATGGCCCTAAGTTAATTTGGATTTCTTCCTTATGTCTTCTCCCCTTTTCAAAAGGCTTTTTCAAATAATAAAGAGATTTGAAGGAGCCTTCTTCCCAAATGGTAGCTGGAGGAGGTGAAAGAGTAAAAGCACCAGCTGGGGACAAACAGTGAGAAATAATCATTTTCCACTGAGGTGTTGAATTTGCAATCAGTTCAAACTCTGAACTCTGGATGGTTGCATCTCTTTTTGCTGTTACTTCAGTAGTAACAGCACCGAGTTTGGCATGGTGTCCATGCAGCCTGGTCACATCTTTGTCACCTAAATTGGAGATTACCCAGAGGGTACAGAAGGTTCATAAAATATTGAACAGTACTAAAGAGAACAGTTTATACAGTCTGAGCTAGGTTCTCCCCAGGACAAGTCTACTATTGTGCCATTTTTAAAACTTTTGTTCTTTATATCACACAAACAACAGATTGTAATTTGCATGCAAAGGGGTGACACTTCGTTTCCTTAAAGGATACTTCAGATGGGATCAAAGATGGTATTAACTAACTCCTACTCTCCTGGCTTACTAGGACAGTTCAGGAGTTAGTGACTACCACTGCATATTTGGAAGAAGAGACATTAAGTGTAGCTAGGCTTTACATTCTGTTGGGGTGGATGTATAGTAAGGGCAGACACAGCACTGAACTCAACTGGAGTCAGCTCAGCTTTGCCTGTAGTAGATGAAGTGCAGCAGCCATCTCATTAGCCAGTGCCTGCAAGTGGGAGGACTTTTCCCACCAAGGAAACACACTTATCCTTGGCCCTGAATTTATCTCAGTATCTCTGTGTTTAAATGTGTGCATTTTATGTGTAACTGCATCATTTATAAAAAGATAATTAATTTTAGGGCTACATTGCACCTTGATCTTTTTATATATTTTTACATCTTTTTGTATCTTTCTCTTAAATGCCTAATTTTGCTAGCTAGCTTGAATATGTGAATACTTCAGCTCTCTTTCTGTCTCTCCCTGGATTCCTATGTTGGCTTAGTTACAAAGCAGAGGTCTGCAGGGTAGAGGATACCCGCAGTTAAGCCTCTGTCTGAAACACGTTTATCAATTCTTTGTGAAATTATCTGCACTTTAATTTGATTGTAGAGCAGCACAGCATGTTTACAAATTTGATATTGAAATTTTTTACATTGCTTTGTGTTCAGCCAGAGATATATTGTATTCATGGAAAACCAAACTAGATATACTGCACTTAGAGCACAGAGAAACTTACATCTCAGAAAGGAGAGCAACACTTTTCTCATGGGATCACATTCTGGTTTTATCTACCTCTCATGAAATTCACAGAACCATCCTCCTGCCACACTGTATATCAGCACAGAATGGACCGCCAGCAATTTATAAGCTTTAATACCCTTTAACTTCATTAGCACCAACAAAAATATACTGTAGAGACTCTTTTGTGTGACTTTCAAAGACCCTCAACACCTACACTGATGAGGCCACCCATTCATAACTATTCCTTCTGGCAGGAATCCATCTTGGAGAGATCTTTTTGTTTATCCAAAGCAATCAAAAATACTGCAATCACTCATATGGGAAAAAAAGAAAGCCCTACACCCATTTTAAATGCCTTCACATTTACAGCATTAGGAAAATGTTTGACAGCACCAAGTGTTTAATCTACAAAGGGATTATATTTATCTTCACAGCATGCACACATCATTAATGTTAATGGGAACTGCACCTCCAAGACTCACCCAAAAATGCTGACTGCAAATTGCATCCCAGTAGGATAATTAAAAGTCTGGTAGAAATACAGCAAGTTCCAACAAACATTTTTCTCTCAGGGTAAGTGATCAGAGAATTTGGAGTAGAAAAATATAATCAGCAATTTGCCTGAGATGGGTAGTGCTTCAGTGCTACATACAAGCTCATACACAAAGGCTTTTTATATATATATTAGTTGGTCTGTTTTGTTCTATGTTTCTTAGTCGACTTGGTTTTTTCCTTCATTTCTGTAATCCTGCTAGACTGGAAGTTCAGTGCTGAGATATTTTTGCAATCATTATTGTATCAGGATTGCCAATTGTCATTTCTATTTCTCCCATGTTAACTACTGGGAAAAATTATCAAAACTGTTAGCAGAATTGTATCCTTTTTTTCTCTCTTATTTATTTCTGCTCATGCTTAACAGAAAACCTTATTTCATCACTGTATGTAATTTTTGGAAATGAGTATATCTTCTGTCAAAATTAACTGTCTTCTAAAATTATAAGGGCATCAACAGATAAGTACAATAAAACTGATTTGTCCCATTTTCTCATTTTGCAAAGATTGATGATGAAGGCAAAGCTAGGAATGAAATCAAAATAATCATCTAATGCTCCATGAGGACCAAATTGCGCTGTTAGAAGGAAATAACCTTCTAATGTATGGAATGTCCTATACGTTATCCGATTTTAAGATGACAATGTGCCCATAGGGCAAAGTAAGTCATGGGAATGGTTTTCCTAATCCACAGAGGTTTTAAAGTTTCTAGGAAACATTATAGGCCTTGACACATTCTCAGTTGATCTAAAGTGTTCACACAGAGACTCAGAGCTTATCCAGTAACCTTTGAATCTCCATGGCTGACAGCAAGTGACTTCAGACTTAGTCTCCACCATTGCCTTTTCTTGGCCTTAGAGAAAAAAAAAAATCTCCCAGCATATTCTTGTGTGTGCATGTTTAAAAGTGTGCATGAGGTGAGTGCCTTAGCACAGGATATAAAATACTTCAAACAAAATGGACTTGATTGTTTATGAGGAAAAGAAAACTAGTTTGGAATTTTGGAAGTTATGCCACAGGCTTATGCTGCAAAACAAAGACCTTAAGCAAATTTTGCTACAGTTTTTCTAGAGAAATAACACACAATTTCTTAAAGAGGAGATTTTCAGCAAGCATTTCTGCAAACTTTGAAGGGGAAAAAAATTGTTTCTTTGTTGTGTTACTTGGTTTCTTGACCTCCTTGCAAATCAATTCACATCCTCATTGGAACTATCCTGGTAAAAAAAGTGGTGAGCACTTCCCTTATATGAGTGTTCATTTGTCTACAGAATAGGACACAAAAAGCACAAAAAGCAGAATCACTTGTACTGCTCCACTGAAATCAACAGGCACTCTCAGGAAGGAACGGGATGCAAAAAATTACAAAAATGGAGTTCTACTTCTTTACACATAATTGGATTTAAAAGTCCAATACTACCTTGCACAGCTCAGTTAAAGCAGTGGGATTAAATTGATCCCCTGAATGAGTACCATAAGTGGAGGACATAGAGAAAATGTAGCACAACTTCTGGTTGTGCCCTGCAGCAAGGAGATAGCATGTTTGTAAACAGGACTGATTTATTATTGTTGATAAAAATGAAGCTGCCAACCAGCAGAGAACCTCTGGGCCATAATGCTGCTGCTGCAGCACAGTGGAATGGATATGTGCAACAGCGGATGTGTGTTGGAGAGTCTGAAGTCTGACCACAAAGCAAGCAGTACAGCTCCCTGGGACAATTTGGCCAGCCACTTCACACTTTGAGTGGCTCTACAGGATTTCCAGGCCAGGGAAGTCACTGTAAATGGCCTTTTTACATGGGATTTTATAAAGGTTGCATCTGGCTATGCAAACTCTTTACACAACCTTCATGACAGTGTGAGGCACAGAGGTGCCTAAATACCGTCTTGAGCTCAAGATGAAGTGACTTTGAACAGAAGATATTCACCTTCAAAAGAATAGAAGCCAAAACTATGAGCATTGCTCTGTTACTCATGGACTCAGACATCATCCTCCATTCCCGCCCAGCAATGGTGTTCCCACTGCTACCACCCAGCATGTGGCCTAAATGACCTCCCAGCTCTGGGAGCCATCTTCTCATCGCTGTTGCCACTTGTCCCTCCAGTATCCTGCCAAGTTCATGTGCTGCTCTTATGCTTGGGGCAATCCACTCTTTTTCTGGGCTGAATCTCTGGGGAAGAACAGACGTATCCTTCACAGAGTGGTCAAGCGCTGAAGTTAATGTCCAAAGGGGCTGCAGTATCACCCCCCATCTTTGGACACACACAAAATTAGACTGAAGAAGACCTCAGGCAATTTGATGTAACTTTAAAGTTGGCCCTGTTGTGGGCTAGATGATCTCTGGATGTCCTGTGGGACTAGTATTACTTTATAATTTTAAGTACAGCTCTCCTTTTAATCAAATCAATGCAGTATGTCTGGAGTGATAGGAATTGAGGAGTATCCCTTTCACAGCCTGTGGAGCATCTAGTGACCTTTACTGTATTCTCTGCTTCAGAGCCACCAGAACTCAGTCAAAGCAATGGTGTTTATATGTTGCCTGGCCTTGCACAGTACACACTTAGGATTTACAAAGAGTAAATTGAGATGTGTAGACTTTACCCACATTGCTCTTCTGGACTGGAGACTGTATGAAGAGAAACAGGCAAAACAGAAAGACAGGATACTGCTATACAGGGAAAACAGACAGAAACTGCAGATACCTAGTGCCCATGGAGAGGAAATATGGTGCAAGTATTAGGTTAGCAAAAGATTTGTCTTCCACAGGATTTTAATTACTCAGTTAGTTATGAAGTGCGTAATTGCTTTCTGATGACAAAAAACTGGCTGTTTTCCTCTCTAGTTATTCTGAATTGTTGTATGTTTGATTGCTCACATCAAACAGTTGTATATCTGGACTTGACAAGTCACTTAACACTATACAGTTAATTTTGACTCCACTGCCGCCACTTTGTTCCTTTACAGTGACAAAAGGCACAGCAGTACTCATTAGGCATTTGCTTGCACTAATAGATCAATGCCCTGGTCTGTTCCATGAAATTGTCATGCTATAATGTAGAATTTTCTTCATCCTTAATTTTTCAAGCACTGTTTTTTTTTTCTTGCTCAAAGTGAGGTAGTGGGGATTTTGCTTTGAGACATAGAAACTCTTAAAGCAATAGCTTAAGATTTTCAATTAAGTGTATTCAATTCTCTGCTACAGTAAGTAACAAAACCATGTGTTGGTAGCGATTTTAGCCTGTTTGATTCCTAATAGAAATCATGTCTTTAATTTAAAATAATTTTATTTAAGCAGGGGAAAATAAAGCAAAGACTAAATGAGCACCTTAAATATTGTAAATATAAATGAAAATTTAAAGTTCTGCCCTCTGGTAGTATCAAGGAGATGATGGTGAGCTAGGTACTGTCATGATTTGCAAACAACTTCTAATAATGATTGCATTATCTTTTACTACAATGGTACAAAATAGTCTTAAGGAAGAAAAATTAATCCAGCCCTTGGGCTTTCTGCTTAGCAGAAAGCAGATAGAACACACTGACAAAGGACAAATATCAGTTCATCTACCCTGTTTTTGAAGTCCAGTTTGCACATGTTGGAAGGGTTTCCTCGCACACAAGGCAGTGGAAAGGCAGCACAGTCAGAATGAGACAGACCTTGTCACCCCAAACAAATGTGTAATATTGAGGTCCAGTTTAATGAATAGCTTGAGCTTTTTTTAGGACCTTGTTTCTGTGGAAAGGGTAGTCCTGCCTCTCCACTGCCACTGCTGTCCCCCATGTCTGATATTTGGGATGAACAGAGAGCCAAGTCAGCTTACTGATCCAGCTAAATGTTAACTTTTTTCTTTTTGCATGGGCTGTTTTCAGGCAGCATGTGCAAGCAGATCCAACAGTTCTGAGATTGCATAATCGGCAGTGCTAATGAGAAAGATGTGGTGGGAACGCGCAACAGGAGCACAGATGATTGCACAGGCATTTTTGATGGCAACATGGCCTTGCACTGGATGAAGAAACCATCTTTGGAAAGCCTGTTGTGATGCTGATTATGATTTGGCACTAGCATTGCCATCAAGTTTTAAAGATAATGACCTTTATATGCTATTCATCATGGTGACAAATTTACCCTTAAACTATTATACCCTTTACCCAATAAACTCCCTTCAACTTCTATTAAACATTTATTTATCTTGATAAATTCAGCCTCTCTTAAACAGAAACAGAAACACAGTATTCAGTATAACTTTTCAATATTTCACACTAAAGCCAGTAGCAGAAACCCATATTGGTAAGGAGGAAATAAGAAAAATATTTGCCTATGTCTGCCAGCTTCTAGAAAGCTACAAGTTTATCAAGGCCAGGAATATCCAAATTTCAATTTGGTAGCAGAGTACCCTCTTTTCTAGAACAACCCCTTAAGCAGGCAGACTATTTTACCACTGAAGTAAGTGAGAGCTGATTTTGGAATTTGACTTCATTGAAACTCTGAGCAGACCTTTTACAAGATGCTCGTCTTTCATTTCAGGGAAAAAGCTGACTGGGCAAGACTGTTTCCTGCTGGTTTATCACTTTTTGTACAAGAAGTATGGTTTTGGCATTTATTCTTTCAGCTTCAATGGAAATGAAGAGCAAGTTGGTTGAGATGTTGCCAGCTCTCACAATTTCATCACAAGTCTCAACTGCTTATGTTTTTTTTTTGTAAAGACTCAAGATTCTGGCTAAAAGAAAGATAGAAAAAAATTCTATTTCATAGGACTCTCCCCTTCCATTAAAAGCAAAGTTTCTGTCTTTTTTACTTTCAAACAAAGTATGAAGAATGTGAGACAATTATAGTTTCAGGGCTGAAGAGTCCCAAGTCAGTTATGAATAACTCAGTTTTCTTTTTTCCTGCGTGACTTCTGCACCATTTCAAGGCTATGGGGATTATATTCTTGTTTTCTTTCAGTTTGCAGTTGGCAGAACTACCAATATAGGGGGGAAAACACACGAGCATCTTTTATCAGTTTTCAGTGTGACCTATCAAACTGAAAAAAGTAGAACTGGGACTTACAGAGCTGACTCCAAGATTTGGACAGATAATCAAAATGAAAAGAAATGGTGCAGATGACTGAAATTGCTTTTGTGTCAAGGGAAATATGATGTATAAGTAATACCCAAGCTGTTGATATTTTTAGGTTTTTTCAGTTCAATATTGTTTTTAACCCTAGGTCATCAAGGTTGCTAATTTGTAAATACTACAAAAAAGTTTTTTGAAACGACCAGCTTTCCAAAAATTAAATGTTGCTGTTTGCTCTGTCAAAGATACTTCATATGATGGTCAAATTTCCATATTCAGTGAGACATCTGGGAACGTTATATGTAACAACGTAGATAAATAAAAGATAATCCTATCCTACTTGTGTCGAACTTAGCCATTGAAATATTAATACTGGGGGGAAATCCTCATAAATTATTTTATCATTTATGATTTTATCATAGACAATGTACAGTTCACATTCTCTTTAGCATTCAGGTTTTAAAAACTGAAGCATGCACAAAACAGGCATAAGCATAAGCCAGAACTGAAAAAAATGTTATTTTGAACATGGCTTTTCCAGGCCCTGACTCTGAAGTCCTGGAAAGACTCTCAAGTTGCTAAGGTGGCCATTTCTCCCTCCCTCTAATTTCAGAGACACTTGTCTCCCCAAACCCCAGCCAGCCCTTGGCCTGATGGATCACTAAGCAAGCTGGGTTTCTATCCCTCCCTTAATGAGGGGAGTTCTCTACCGTACCTTTTTCCCTCCTCTGTCCTCTTCCTTTGTCCAGACATGCTGCACAAGTGAAGAGGTACGGGTGGGTGTCTGGATGTCTTGTGTGAGGGAGAGACTTCTTGGGAAGGTGGGAGATGAAGAAAGAAACCTTGCCCCTGTAGTTTCTCAAGAAATATTTTCCTATTTGCAGCGCCTGAAACCTCTTCTTTTCTCTGTCCTCACTAAAGCTTCGTTAGGTCCACCAACTCCAGAAACATCATGGACCTGCTTCAACATCTCAATTCCACCTTCCCCCCTCAACGCAACATTTCAGAACATGTTCCATTCTCTTTGGCTTTTTATAGCCTTCTTAGGGACAATAAACTGAATTAGATGCTCTCCTACAGGAGGAGCAATCAAACCTGAATTTTTAAGCACTTTGGAGCCTGCAGAACTGGAACATGTAGAACATTTTTCTTGCTTTCCTCAGTGGACAATATCTTTTTTTCCACAGCCCGGACATATCTCTTAGATGAATGAGATTTGTGCCCTGTCCTGCTGGATGTGCAAAACCACCCTGTCCAACACAGCCTGTACTTTATTTTTATTGAAGATCAGAATGGGATTCATGTAAATAAACTATATCTCATTTAGCCTTCTTGGAACAGGTGCTCATGAAAGAGTAGAGCTCTTCATAACATTTACTCAAAATATTTATTTAAACTTTGGAAGCCTTCAGTACATACAGTTTTACTGTTAACATTTCCTAGATATTATCTCTAGATCACCTACACTAGTTTTATCAGTTCACACCATATGTAGTATGATATTGGGGCTTTTCCAGTCTGTTGCCCATTTTTATGTATTTTCCTAACTGGTAAAATAAAGTCATTTTAGTTGTATGGTTGCCTACACTGTAAGACTTCTGTTTTTATTAATTGTTTTGTCCATACAAGGAAATGTTGAAGGCTTTAACTCTGAGACCAAAAATAGAGGGAAGGAAGAAGGGTGCCAAAGCTGTGACCCACTTTTTCCCTCACTCCATTTATATTGCTATCCTCTTAAATACATAAGAAGAGCGCTTTTGATTAAGCTCTATAAACCAGATTCAGAAGGCTGGGGAGTTAGCTCTAGACTTCCATTAGTATAAAGGAATTTGGGGCTGAGAGTTCATGTTGTATTTAACATATGCCCTTCATATGCAGAAAAAAATCCAACATGATCCCTGCTCAAATAGGCTGCAAATGAAATTCCAGGCCACCTCTTGAAATACACTTTCCCGTGCCAATAACGTTGCTATTTCTCTGCTGGATAGCAATTAGCATCTTTTTTTCAACCTTATTCTGGCACATTTTTTTGTGCCAAAGTGTCCTGGACTCAGTTGATATGCATGAATGCTCTCAGCCCAGAGGCAAATACCTTCCAGCAGCCGTGAATGGTTCCAGCAAAGATTAGAAATGGGCAAAAGATTCACACTGTGCTTGATTCTAGTGGTGCAGCAGACCTTTGGAAAGAAGTACTCAGTCCAGCTAAGAGTGGACATAGCAACAGCCCACTTTCTTCTCAGCAGGTTTCTGGTATGTTTTTTTGTAGCTCTACTACTTCCTAGGGGACTGATGTCGGCTTTCTCCTCAAAATATGTCAATTTCTATATTGCTCTGTCAGCAGCAGAAGGCTCCCCCTAATATCTGGAGAATCCGTTTGGAAAGCTTAATACCAGAAAGTGGTAGAACACACTTCTTCACATTTGAACATGGGGAGGAGTCACTAAGGGCTTTCCAGATGCCATTCTGGACTCACTTTTATGGGGTAGTCCTGCAGGACTTCAGCCAGGTTAAAGCTGACATAATCAAAAAAATTATGGCCAAAGAATTTGCAATTTTGCTGTCATAATTTCGTGAACAACTTTCATTGACATGGCATTTAATTTTGATTACATTTTTACTTCGAAAAGTTGGAATATATTTGTGCCAGATTTGATTTCAAAATAAAAAGTGGGCAGAAGCCTCACAGATGTTTCAGATAGCAGTGTTAAAGGTTGAAATGTGTTTGTCCAGCATTATACAGTAGCACAAATAACTGAGGAGAACATTTCTGACAACTTAAAGGTATATTTTGGTAAGAGAATTTAAACATGTGACATGAGAACTTAGGAGAAATATTCATTCAATCTCCAGTAAGAGTAGGTATTTCTTGTCAGATGTGCAAACCCTGCTTCTCTTTTTCATTTTTTCTTTTTTTTTTTTTTTCTCATTTGTTTGGCAAAAAGTTGGAGATTTTACATAAGTATTTGAAAAACTAACAGTATGTTTGACACAGAGAGAGAAACCTTCAATCCATTTAGTACCTGTAAACTTTGAGAAAATCAGAAGATGTTCAGAAAGACCAAAATCATTCCCTTGCCAAGGAAAAGCAGTCTTAACACAGTTGTTTGTCTGCTCTGTGATGCCGCATCCATTTGACCAATGCACCGTCCTACTTCTTGTTCATTAAACAGAAAGCAGAAAGCAAAGGAGCTGATTATACTGCAGGGAGGAGAGTGGGATAAGAAAATGAAGAAATATAACACACAAATCTATAAGAAACAAGATTTAATTCATTCAGCTGCTCATGAAATATTTTTTTCAATATATTAGGAAAATTACTTGCACAGATAGGTTTAATGATTCCTTTCCCATTTACTTATTGAAGTATGTTGAAGAATTCATTCAGTGATAATAACAATACTGCAATACAACATTAGCTGACAAAATACTTATCTGAAGAGGATCTCCCACTTGCTTTCAGGTAGGATATGGGACAGCAAAGATATAGATTTAGCTATTATTCAGTAAAATAGTGAAAAGCATAGTGCTGAAAGACTATGTGTTTAATAATATTCCAGTCAAATCACAAAATGCAAATGTGTCAAAGATTACATTGTCTTTTTGGTGAAATTATTGTGGTTACCATTTAGTAAAAATAAAACTCTCAGGTTGTAATTTTGGCAGTCCCATACGCAAAAGGTCTGAAAGTAACTGTAATGAAAAGGGTTTGACAATGAAGAGAGATGCATGCACAATGCCAAGTTATACCTTTATCTTTGAATACAATAATGTGTGCTAACAGTTCTTAACATTAGAAGATATTGCATCTTAAATAAGCAAGATCCTTACATTGAGAAGAGTCTTTTTATAGCTAAAAGGAAGAAACATATGCTCACTTAGCCTCTACAATTCACCAATCTCTGTTGCCCACTACTCTGATGGCTAATCAAGTCACTGGGAACTGGAGCCAGACTGCTGTCCAGAGCACTTAGATGCTCCTTTCATTTTCATGCGGAGAACACCTACAAGTGTTAGGTTGCAGCCTCTGGTCTTTGAAGGATTACCCATCTTTTACTCCAGCAGCATTGTTATTTCTTGGTTTTAGCCATGGCATCACTTTTTCTTAATCCTATTAACAGCATCAATCCTGTGTGAGACCAGCTGTTTCCTGCAGCTCTTTCTCTTGCCTTGTGCTGAGGGTCAGACCATCTGTACCTTCACAAGGCCATTGTTCTTCATCAGGATCACACAGACTGCAGGTCTTTAATACCATGCACAAACATTCTCCTTGCATGTTGCAAGTACAGTGCACATACATTCTTGTCAACCTTATGGTGGCTCTAACAGGCCAAAATATTTACAGGGAGCCACTGTATTACTTAGGCAAGAAATAATGATTGAGTAGTCAGGGAAGTTCCTTTGCTAGCATAGTATTTTTCCGTTAAGAAGCGCTTCAGAATTTTTCCTTTATAACCACAACTAGTCACTATTGCGAGGGAAACTTATGGACACCACGAACTGACCAATATGATCAAGGTAATGCCGTTTATTGTTGTGAAAACACCCCTTAAATAACCCAGATAGCACAGACACTGCAAACCACCCTGTGACTGGTTAATACGAATAACACACAACTCTATTGGTGTAAAATAAAGTTCTTGTGACTTCTCTCTGTGCCGTTGTTTTTCAGTTCTTCTGCTGCAGTTTCTGTAAGTTTACATTCTTGTCCCTGTTGATCTCCACAGAGGCTTCTTACAAACAGTTTCTCACTGCAGTCTTAGAGGCCCTGCAGCATAACTGCATCCAAAATCGCAGGGTCGCTCACATGTCCATTCTCTGCAAGAAATTTCCCAACAAGTCACAAGTTTATTAAATCATGCTATAACATTTGAAGTTATCTGGATGCCCAGCATAGCTGCGTTCTCAGCAGCATGGCCTCAATACTGGTGACTGCTGCCTGTTCAAGGACAGACACAGTGGTCACGTAATCAGACCAGTGGATGTTCAGGATAGTGCGGAGGCAGCGCTGATGGAAGCGTTTGAGGAGACGCAGGTGGCGGCGGTAGATGACCCACAATTCAGACCCATAGAAAAGAGTGGACAGCACAATGGCTTTATAGACACTAATCTTTTCTTCAGGTGTTTATTTCACCAGACTCTTTTATAGAGTTTTCTGAAGTCACTGTATGCCTTTGCTAACCTGTTGTCTATCTCTTTGTCAATCTTACCATCTGAGGAAATGATGCTTCCCAGATAGGTGAACTGCTGGACTGACTTGAGTTCTGATTCACCTATGGTGATGTGGGGGTTATGGAAGGCTTCCTGAGGTGCAGGTTGGAAAAGAACTTCTATCCTGGGCAGGGCACGTCTCCAGGATGGAGGATCACTGCCTCCCTGAGATTGTGCTCTATGATGAACTCGCCACCGGCTGCCATAAGAGAGGTGCCCCGAAGAGGAGATACAAGGACTCCTTGGAACAATACCTCAGCCTTGGCCGTATTGACTACCATCAATGGTCCACTCTGGCCTCCAATCGGGAGGCATGGAGACACACCATCCATAATGCCGTTACTTCCTTTGAGAACACACGCAGAATCTCTCTTGAGGAGAAAAGACAATGCAGAAAGAACCGTGCCTCGCCAGTACTGTCTATATAGATTTTCTGCTGTGCCTTTTGCAACCGGACTTGCCTATCTCGCATCAGCCTTTTTAGCCATCGGTGCGCTTGCAGCAAGCATGGGTAGAGCCCTTCCCAAATCTTCATTCATGAAGCCTAGCCATGATGATGATGATATCTGGATGGATGTTATATGCACTGAGGAGTGGAAATAGCTTCTTTAAAAACCAAAAGTATATTAACACAATCCTGTTGCCTTTGTAGTTTTGCTTCATTCAAGAGCAGGAGGTGAGTTGGGCCCGAAGACATAGAGTCATCTGTATATTTCTGAATATTTCTCTTCAGGAAGTTGACTTGAAGTCAATTCTTTGTACATTTTCACCAGTTGCCTCTGATTTACTTCATTTGTAGGTTTGATAGATACTGTCAGCAGTTTGCCAGTTCCCCTGAGGATGTGTATCCAATCTGGGTGGAGCTACAGAGGATGATTTTTAATAGGATTACATAGTATTTTTCATAATACACCTTTTTATAAGATAATACAATCTGGCCAAGGATTCTTGTGGCTGAGTGATTTAAACTGAAAAGCTTAGGGAAACAAGTCTTCCTTCAGCAAAGTGCTTCCAATAAGCAGCCTGTATCCTCATGAAATGTGAATCAATGTGGTACTGCCGAAGTCTGTAAGGTGACATATCAGCTGAGAATCTGTTTTGTAGTCTTTAAGTACTGTTCATAGTATATAAAAAAGTCTTGGAATGTATCTCTGCCACTTGTTAAACAATTCAGAAGAAGCAGTAAACATAAAAGTACATATACCATGAGATCAGTGCAGTCCTTGAGCACTGGGAGGGATCAACTCCAACCAAAGGGCACTGGTCCCTGAGAGTATGATTATCTTATGATAATGGTAAGGTCAGTCTTTCTTTTAGTGGGGGGAGCATTTGCACTTTGACAGTGAAAAAATAAATAATGATGTTGACATTTTACAGTGGTTGAAAATAAATAATGATGTTGACATTTTAGAGTGGTTGATTCTTTGTTTGGAGTCAACATTTCATGCAGTAAACTTAATATCCATTCAAGATACCATTCAAGAACCTGATGTCCATTACAGTCCATCAGAATCCTCCCTCTGTTCAGACATGCAGTCCGTGCTTAGAAAGAGCTGTGATGCTTCTGACAGCTTGAGTTTTGTGGCAGACACCAGATGGATACATTCCCATCTCACTTTGGAGTCAGCTGGCAAGAGGAGCTGAGAATTTAGGCAAGTCCTCTCTGGTTGGTAGAGCAAAAGTACTCCTTGAGGGACTAAGCTCTTCTGTTCCCATACAGATTCAAGGACAGACAGTATAAAATACTAAACCCCCAGGCACCTTAATGTTTGAGAATTTGCCTAGCTAGAGCCAATTCTAAAATCCAGTCTGGGTTTATTGCTGCAGTCACTTCATTTTTCTGTGAAACTGATCTTGATCCAAGACACTCCTTGGAATCTTGTCTTCCAGAGAAATAAGAAAACAAGGGTGTTCATGATAAAACACCTGTTTGTTGTTAATTTAGTAAGGACTTTTGGATCATGGCCGGTTATGACTGGATCTTTCTGGTTCTCCTTAAAGACTCCAGTAAATAATGTAGCTAAAAGTAATTTTTCAAGTCCCTTTTGAATATAGTTTAGATGTAAAACTAAGCTTACATTCTGAAGTTTTTCTCAGATGGGACATAAGCCAGATGCTAGGCCTTCAAGTCTTTAACTTACGGGTCCATACAGAAAGAAGAGTCTTTGGGAAAATTTTTCTATCAGATAGTAAGAAAACTGGAGTGACCCCATCACATAATTTCCTTCCTTCATTCTTCTTTGACAGATAACAAATTCTTGAAATATTTTCATTGCCTGATACCGCTTTTATGCAGAAGTAACTCACAGACTGAGGTTAAGTCCTAGTTTGAATTCAATGTCAACTCATAACTGTCTTCTGCTGAGGAATGAACTTCCCTCTCATCCATGACAGAAATACAGTTTCACTATTTGTGAGACTATAACTGCTCCGCAATAGCATCATATGCAATTTGATTATCTGCTCTTCCTCTCCTGTCATTCATATGGATGACATTTCAGAGCTGATTCAAAGATCTAAGTGGACAGATACTTACTAAAGACTAGGCCTAAATGGTTTATTTTGAGGGGAATAATTTATTCCACAAATTTCAGATCTTTTTTCTAAATGTGGAATCTCAGAAGCAGCTGCCTTGATTTCTTATTCTTTTAATTGAACAAGCACTTTTATATCTGTACCTGCTATAGAAATAATGACAATTAAACTGTGTCCTTTAATATCACAAGTCACATATATACTCAAATACTGCCCAAGCTTCTCAGCTTGTGAATATTTAATACTACTGCAGTCCATGTTCATGGAAAGTTTGTTTAATTCTTGGGCGGGTATAAATCAGGAAAAGGCCAGGCAGTGCTATAATGACTTCTGACTGCCCTGGGGTTCTTCCAAAGAAGGTAGGCAAATTTGTATCTGAACAAACTGTCAAAGGAAAGATGGAAAAAATTATTCTTACATGGAGTGAACTCTCCTAGAAGAGGGAGCAATGCACTCTTAGTTGGCTACTGCATGAATTTTTGCCCTGAAAATTCCTAGGGAAAAAACATCCTGATTAAATGTAATTCAACGTTTCTTTATTCTATTGAGGAATACTATGCCCAAAAGGAAATAGCTTGTATTCCCTTTTATTACACTGCGCTGAACATGGAAAAGTTCAAACCATTGGAATAAAATGAGCATCATCAGAGGTATTCATGCCAGCCAAGGGACCTTACTAGGGTGCCTAAAAGAAGAGTTGAATCTTTAAGTTACAGCTGAGCCAGGAAGAGGTAAAGACCCTGAGGTGAGCCATCCTGCACAAGGGTCTGTCTTAAGCAATCCAAAGCCATGTCTTTCTCCACTGGGCAAAGAAAGTGTAATGAAATTAGCCACCTAAAAGTTGGTAGGCATATGCTCCCTAGGCTTCTTGTTCATTCTGAGTCATGGTTTTTTTCTGAATTTAACATTAGTCTATACAAAGCTGTATTACGATGGCACAAGATTTCCATAACTAGTCTAATCCTCACTAAATTCATGTTGCGGTTCCACACCAAAAATATCTGGTTTTATGGAGTGGACAAGTGGGATCCTGGGCAGGTTTTTCAGGTTACACCTCTAGTTTCTGCATCCTGTGATAGAGAAATGCAATGTTATTACTGTAAATGCTGCTGTCATTACATCATGTCACTGTACCAAAATGCACTATAAAGGAGCATTCACAATAGAGCCAATATTATACAAATTGTATCAGATAATGACCAGAGTCCATACAGAGACTCATCTTCTTTATATAAGCAAAAAGGGCTGTTCACTATGGTAAGGCCCTACATATTCCAAAAAGTGTAAGAATTAAAATTATGTTCAATATGTTCAGAAAGTTTAAATTTTGTCAGAGGCAACAAGTGGATTCCAGTTACTCCCATCTCCTGCAATAATATGTGTTTACAGCATTGTACTTCAGAGTCCCTGTGCACAAGGAAAATATTCCCCAGGCAAGGACATTAATGAACTGCAGTCCAAGTTCAACACACAGGTAAAAACTCCAAATGTAAAACACATGAGCTAAATAATAAGGTATTTAAGACTAACTCTGAAGAGACAGACATTATCAATGATACTTTTAATGGTGTTCTGGTTCACCAGGAAGGCTCTGAAGGCACATTCCATTGCATTACCTCTTCTTGTGACGGACTGGTACTTGCTCAGCTGTATCATATTTGGATCAGATGTGGGTCCAAATAACACCTAAAAGCCAAATGCCAAATGTCTAGATGAGAGATTGGACTCACAGCTAAGTATCGGAACTTCACTCCAAACTTTTGAGTTTGGGCCAAGCACAAACTACAAAAAATCTATTTGCCATATTTTTTCCAGATTGCGCCCAAGGAAGTAGAAACTGCACAAGACCCCCAAAAAACCCCTGCAGGTTTTCACCATTTGAATGCAGAAAGGTCATTCGTCAATTAATCCTGGGTTCACTGTGGTTTTGAAATTTGAAAGATAACCGAACACATCTAGAATGTACATTTGTTTCATCACTTTCCTCATTTCAATATGCAATTAACTCCATTTCAATCTCCAAAAATCTGAGTCAATTGCTCTTCCTTGTGTCGGTATCTAAATTTTGCATCTAAACGGGAGCGAACCTGAGCTTAGCTACCAGTCTGCCTGGACTGATGTAAAAGCCCACAAAATCACATCTGGTTACTCTCAGTCAGAGCTTGTTTCTATCTCCAATGAAACTGAGGTGAACCTTCACCAAGCAGTGTCTGAGCCCTGGTCCGGGCTGGAAAACGTTGGCTGCAAACTTGCCACCTGATTCAAGTCCAGGTTGGATGGGACTTTGAGCAACTTTGTCTAGCGGCAGCGGTATTGGAACCAGACGATTTTTAAGGTCCCTTCCAACCCAAACCGTGCTGCGATTCTACGGCTCTATGAGTTATTTTCTTGCACCATCTGGTGGTTCTTTAGACTAAGTGCAAGAGCAGTTCCCAGGGTTCCAGCGGTGGTCTCACAGCAGCATCCAGTCGACCTTGAAAATGATCTTGGGTTAATGCAGGAGATAGCACCTGTCACTAGACTAGTTAATAATCTAAAATGACACAAATCTCCCTGGTAAGTCAGAAGTCCTGCTTCTCGCTTCAGGTTGCCACTCCATCATCCTGATCGCAAGCCTCTTCACAAAAGCACATAGGGAGCAGCAAATGAAATCTGACAAAACTGCATTTATAAGAGGAAAAATAATTCAGGCAAGATTTAACTAGTGATTTAATCAGGGTATTCTATAAAGCCTGCCGGAGGTATGTGCCAGCTAATAGCAACTTTTGACCCTGATTTTTGGCTTCATTGACTCTTGGCACTCAAACAACGTGCTGGCTCAGCGCTCCAACAAAGCCGACCAATTGGATCAGATTGTATTTAAGTGGGTTTGGAGGAGGACAGCCATCATCATTAGATGATTAAAAAATCTTGGGTTCAGGAGTGGTATAACAAATGCATGTCAAACTTTTTGACCATAGAGAACAAGTCATAGGATAGCTTAAGGAATTGAGACAAAAAAAGCCAGAAATACATCTATTTCCCCAGGGGAATGCATGACATTATAGATCAAGTGATGTCTTCACTCTCCACTTATATAACCTGGAGCTGGTCACTGTGATGAAGTGGCTTAAGGTCTCAGCTGTTGAAAACAGCAAATCTGAATGGATCTGATTAGACAAGTTCTGCAAACCCTGCCAGTTGCTGAACACTGCTCAGTTAAAACCTAGACTAACTCCACCAAAGCCAGTAGAGAATTTAGGAGCTAACAGGTTTCCTTCAGCTGAGAGTCATGTCCTTCTTGCACTTCATGTTATATTCAAAGAGCAAAATTCCACGTCTCTCTGCTTTGGATAACTTTCTTTTTGTAGCTCATATAATTCCTGCACATTCTGATGGTCTCTGGAGATGTGAAAATAATCCTAGTGGGACCTGTCCTTGGAGAATATTCCTTGCACAAAGGGAACAGCCCTCAGAATGGTGGCCTATGGCTACTACCCCTGACACTAGAACCGCCTCAGGGAAGGGGACCAGTGAGAGTAGCAAAGCTGTTAGACTGCTCTGACCATGATGGGCATAAACAATACCCGCACACACACACAGAGCCCAAAGCTGCAGGAAATTTCAGAACAGGCTGCCCTCCTCCTCTTCCTCTCCCCTGCCCTCTTCTCTGCACCCACATCCACACACCCACAGTCAGCGAAGGCTTGTTCTCTTCCCCTCCCAGACCAACTAAGTTTTCTACTCTAGGCAAAACACTATTTAAACTTTCCACTGTGGAAGGAAAATCTGCATCTCCCGGTTTTGCTGGGTCATATCATTCCGGCATTAACTGCCAAGCCTATTCCCCACCTGGATATCTGTGAGAAGGACCTCACACAAACAGGTTTTTCTCTCAAAGACTTTCCGGTCAGACACACCCTCTTTGAACTATGTGGGATACAGTAAAAGTTCTTTAGAAAGCATTTCCTCTTTCCCAGCTTCCGACTTGGATAGCTGTAATTTCATTCACTTGCCAGCCGCTGAGCCCTGTTCTAAGGAAAATACTGTACCAATATAGCCTGTGGGAAGAAATAATTGAGTTGTTAAAAAAACCCCAAGAGATAGACTGAAAAACAGGTTTGTTTTTAACCTCAGTGTTTTTGACCTTAGTGGTAATGGATGTTTCTCTCTATTCAGTACTGATATTCTTACCAAAGAAAAACACCCATGAACACAATTTCATGGAAAATGCAGAATACTACTCTATTCCTGAAATAGTGGGGAGTTTTTCTGGGTTTTTGAAAATTTTATAGATCTGTATCTTTTTAGTCTTTTTTTTTAAAGTTGATCCAGCACACAGATGCAGGACATTATATGCCATGAATCCATCTTTGAAACACCTTTGCTCACATTTATATTTGTGAGCAGTAAGCTTTAAAAACAGATTCATTTTCAGGCTTGCATCTGCATCTGAATTCAGGATAAGGATTTGGCTCTGATAAGACTAAAATTTCTGCTCTAACAGTCCTGCCCGCACTGTGAAGGACTTTCTTTGATCTGTTATAAACTGATCAAGACTTAATAGTCATCTGAGAAAGTCTTGGTCCATAACTCATTTTTACAACTATTGGTTTTCTTTTCATTTGTTTTGGGTTTATCTTGAGTATGAGGCCCCTGAAACAAATTTAAACCTCTCCACAAAACTATGAATGTAAAATCTCCTATGAAGCAATCCAGTTTATCTGTTATCGTGATTAATCAGATTGTGATTCTCCAGCAAGGTTGTCCCAAGGCCAGAGCAGTTAAAGACTTGCATCCTTTTGTGATTCCTGTTTTGTATTTTTTTATATATACATTCAATAACACCTAGTCATTTTGGTTTAATTGCTGAAGTTCTGTAGTACTCTTCCCTCCACCTCCAAAAAGGAGTTCTTCATGAACTTTCTGTCCCCAAGCACTAATCTGTTTTCGTGACCTGAACAGCATTTATTCCCTGGTCATAAACAAAATCTGTATTTCATCACATTCATCTCTGTTCTGTGCTACAGCCAAATAGCTGCACTCCTACAGCTTCAAATGATGGCACAGAAGAGAATTGTTAGATATGCACATTCCAGCTATCCCACATCTGCCAGGTCTGTTGTGGGCAAAAATGAGGAAGCCAGAGCCAAAAAAACAACCCTGCTTTGTGTGTATGTTTTATTTTAAACCATTCTGAAGCCAAGAATGTGAAGATCAACCAAATGCTGACATGGTAGTAATATTTTGTTTTACACAGAACTATAAATATACTTATCACTGTTTAAAGTAAGACTGAATATACTGTAGTCATAAGAAACACACATGTTCTAGAGGACAGATAGAAATAATTATATGAAACAAAGACTGGAAACACTTTCTTTTTCTGGGTGTGTTTGGATTTCCCATAAAACTTCATTGAGGATGATCTTCCATCCATGCGCAGGTGAGGTTAATGAATTTTTCCCTAGCATTGGGCCCAAACACAGAGATTTATTTTGTACCTTGTTTTCAAGTTCTTTGTAAACTTCTTTCATTCTGGAGCTGCTTCTAAGTCATCTCTAGCTATAAATAGCAAAACTATTATCAATAAGTCCGAATTCACTATATAGGAGAACCTTCACTGGAAAAAAATGTAGGCTTCCATAAATAAATTTTTTTAAAAATATTCAAAAGAAACACAGAATTGCCTCAGCTCAGGATCAGCCACGATTAATTTAGTTCACCCTGCTGTCTCTGACAAAGACCAGCACCAGACACAGGGCTAGAAAACTGGTATGGAAGGATATAGCAGGAGTGGGAAGAAAAGGATGAAAAAATGTAGTAAGCTAACTGTTGTATGGGCAGAATGAACATGCTGACTTTCTGAATTTTCCTTACGCTAAAGCTTAAGGAGAAGAAATAGGCAGACTTCACAGACCATCTTTGGTGAAGAAGAAGGGTGAAAAAGAAAAATGGTAATAATAAAAAAGGGTTGTAAGCAAGGAGGATAGAGACTTTTTGTTCTTCTGTCATAGAACGGACAGGGCAGGCAGGAGTGGAGTTCTTCTCATGTAACAGGAAGTGTAGGATCTCTGGATAAGTTGTTCCAGATCTACTCCTACCCAGGAAACGAAATGCACACATCTGTGTGCCTCTGGGGAAGGCAATAGAGTAAGTCGCTCACAGATTGACAGATAACAACAATGCATTGGTAAAGTATAAGATTCTAGAAGGCAACCTGATCTTGGGTAAGAGGAATTAAAGGTATCAAAGGAGATTTGTCAAAGTTTAGAGAACTGCCTGTCTCTATGGTAGTGACTGGGGAACATTTCTGTTTCAGAAAAAGAAAACACGATTTCCTGAGTCAGTGCCTGAGGAGGTCTGAATTCAATGTGCCTTCTCAGCAAATACTTTACATCCCCCTGGATGCAAAGACACCTTTGTGAGTCACTCTGGTGTACTGTTAGTAGCTCCTGGCTCTAAAGCCAGTCCTGCATTCACATGCAGTAGGAGATGCATTTCAAAGCCCATCTCCTCCTTCAATCATGCAGCACAACACATATATAACACTCACAAGCCCAGCAAGAAGCAGCTTGAGAGAGAACCAAAATGTTCTCGTCTTCTTGCTCTTCAGAAGAGGCAATGGACCAGAGGGAACTTACCCAGATCTGACTTGTGTGCTGGCAGTCAGACCACACTGGTTTTCCATATGGTATATAAAATGAGCAAACATAAAAATGGGTACTGATGAAGTGCGATTCCACCCTTAAAGTGCAGCTGAATTCACTGTATCTGTCCAGCAAGTGCCAAAAAAATGAGGGAGCTTCAATAGCGTCACCTAATCTGTGAAATGAATAAACTCAGAGTTAAACGGACCTCACAGCATGAATGTAAGACTGCCCATCTAGTGTGAGAAAGCCCCACAATATAAATAAAATTCAGAGATAAATCCTACAGGAACTGCAACAAACAGGATACTTACAGAAATTTCAAGCCTGTTGAAAAACTATCATCACAATAATTCAATGGCAAGAGCAGAGGGGGATTGAGTTCAGCAGTTCGTAGATACCCATGAGTAAGCCAATGACCAACCTGTGTGCTTATTTCTGCACATTTAAACTGCTCAGTGTTGGAAATTTGTCATCTTTGTATGGGTCTATTTACTCACTTTGCCCTAGGAAAAAGTTGGTTGGGAGGGAATGAGTAACTTTTGTTCACCTTGCATTTCTTCCTCAAGGAAGGAGCAGAATAATCTCTTTTTTCCCCCCTTGTTTTCTGCCAGCACACTGAAAGATAGGCATATTATCAGACTGATAAATTTTCCAAAGAATTCTAAAAGGTTGATCTAAACCAAATGTAAATACTAAGCAAGACAACTCTCTTATTTTTTCTTTTTTTTTTTTTTTTTTTTGTTCAGTGTGTTTACAGAAATCATTAAATTGAGTAAGGCTTGGACTGAGATCTGTAGTGCTTTTTTTCCATGTTCATCAAAGACCACTAAGTAACTCGAAAAATGCTCTTTTGTATCTTAGTAAACAAAATCAAAATTTAATACTAAGTTTTCCTTCTATATGATTCCAAAATGAAACATTTTAGCTTCCTCTGAGACTTGTTCTTCCCTTGAAAGATATACTAGAGTTTAAAAAGTACCATCAAATCAGCAGACTGGCATGTTGAAACTGGTTGGGTTGTTACTGATGCTTTATGCTCTCTGGAGCATGACTACTACAGTTATTTGGTTCTCAGTTAGATGTTCACGTGGGTAATTCCACTCCAGTCTTCCAAGGAGAAGTTCAAATACATCACAATTTATGCTACTTCTGATTCTTGAACTGTGATCCGTAGACTTTGTAAAGCACCTGAAGTTTATTAAGTGCTTGGCATTCATGGGCATTTTATCTTTTTCACCCAGCAGCATCTACATGCTGTTTATCCAAATCCACGTAAATCTAAACAGAGTAAGCTTGGGAATGTATCATCATGACAGACAGCCGCAGAGGAGTTAGCTAAAAAGTGCAAGCTGTTCTCAATTTATAATTAATAATTAACCTTTATAAGATTGCAAGCCCTTTACTCCCACTGTCAGGCTGGTACTTGTCAAAATATTTTCAGTGCTGTCAATGAAAGGTGTGCAACAAACATGAAAACAAGTCAGTGAATCTTCAGTACTTGATATGCACTGCTGAGTCTTAAGTAAAATCTTGATGTCATTTATTCAGGGCAAACTAGATCTATTATATAGCTGCTGCTACTTTGAAAACTTGTTTATTTTTGTTTGAATTGTTTTGAGTTTGGTTTGGGTTTTTTGGTGGGTTTTCTTTCTTTTCTTTTTTTTTTTTTCCATTCTGGCAGTTTTTTAGGAAGATTCCTAAAAGTTTTGGAGTAGCTCAGGCACGTTTATAACATATGTGGCTAATAATTGGGAAGCATATGACAGTAAATCAGGCCAGCGTGGAACTGGCTGGGTAAACCGCCCTATTTTCCCTGGAAATAAATCTATTGCAACTCCCTTTGATGTCTCAAACCACCCGTGCACAAAAATTGTGCCAGAAATCTGCCCTAATGTGTAACTATGTACGCATCCTGACACTGCTGGCTACATTCTTAGTTACCATAAGAGACTGCATTTCTTCCACAGTCAGTTTGCTTCCTTTCATACATCTCTCCCTTCACTTGATAATTTGCATTAACTGAACTACTGATAGCTAAAAGAAAACTGAGAGGAACATGTGGACGTCTTCTTCTCCTGACAGTTACAGTGAGACACCATGATTGCCCTCCCTCTTACCAGACTTGCAATGAGAAGAGGAGGGGGCAGTCTGGGACAATTGCTTTGTTTGCACCAGTTGCTTGCAAATTTCTTATACTGTACCACATCCTTTGACTTAGGTAATATCTTTCATAGCCCGTTCGTTCATGACTGATTCCCCACAACGCAACCATCTCTCAATGCTATTCTGGGAAACACAGCACTGTAAGAAAACACTGGTAGTAGGTATATATTGGCTATATTCTTTGGGGAAAACCAAGAAGAAAATACACACTGGAACAGAAACATCAAAGTAGCCAGCTGGTTACACTTTTCATCATTCTTCATCTGAAAAAATGACTCTGATTTCTAGAACTTCGTGTTTAACTTTCTGATACATTTAACAGTCCCCATTTCTTCCACCTGTACTCTGTTTCTCCCTGATGATCTCACTAATGAGGTGTTGAAACCTTAATTTTAGTTGCTGTCTGTTGATAGATTGACAAGGACAGCATTAACTTGTGAACTTGGGCACAGATGCTTTATTAACATTTTAATGGACAATGGACGATCACAGGACATAATACAAGAATCATATTCTTAGTGTGACATTAGCATTAGGAGCCTTGTGGCACGGAAGGCATCAATGTTCATTAGAAATTTCAAACTTCTCAAGCATCTAGAAATGTGTCTTAACCTGCTAAGTACTGAACATTTGTCTTTTGTAAAATGCTCTTCAACACATTTCTTAAAGTTGAAAAAAGGCATGCTACCTCCGCCCTTAAGTCATTGGGAGAGATAGCAAGTTGTCAGTGTGTTATATTTCAGACGAATGAAGGTTTAACTCTGGTTTCTACAGTTTTGGTAACAAAGACATCTATCTTTACTTATGGAGTTGTTATTCTTCACCTCCTACATGCTATTGCTGCTGTTTCTTATAAATAAAAAGATTGGGCTTGATTTTCAAATACAATAAGCAACTAAGGCTCATACTGACTTCATGGAGAACCTTAAGTTCTCAGTTCATCAGGTCCTCCCTCATTAGTTCCCTACATCATTCTCCCAGTAACACAGACCTGTGTTTAATTTCCATGAGATTTTTATGCCCTTTAATGTCTCATGCTGAAGGCTGTTTTTTCCTTCAGCTCAGTGCTAATAACATACAGCTTTTGAAGACATTCTCTATTTCAGCAGTTAGATACTAGTTATTAGCTATTCACCTGAAAGGTAGATGATAGGTATTATTATCCCCAGTTTTAATAAAGGAAGCTTGTGACCTTGTGCGCAAACGGTAAAAGGTTTCTCCTTCCTCTTATAAATCTTTCCATGAAATGTCATTCTACCTACTAATGACTACATAAGGTTTCTCTTAAAACTGGAACTAGTTCTTTATAACTGAAATTAGTTGCCAGATGAAGAGGCGGTAGAAAGAAGATTATAGTGATGTTGATGGGAAAAATAATGGAACTGGCTAGAAAAGCTAGTAATTAGTCAAAATTAATCTCTCAAATTACAGTGGGAGAACTAAATCTAAGAATCTTACAGGTTTAAGGCACATTGCAAACTGTAAACTGACACTAAAATCCTCTAAACCTTTTATTTCCTTACCTTTAAATACATTTCCCGGGGAATTTTTAGAGTATCTTTGGAAAGAAGTTATTTTCCTGCAACTTTTTGTGACTAGTGCTGTTCCCAACCTTCTTGAAAAGCCTGACTTACAAAACCAAGGGGGTCCACCCCACATTTGTGTAAAAGCCTTATGTAACTGATCCTTCTTACATAGTACTGCTTGTACCATGAGACTGCAACTGGTGAGAAGAATGACATAAAGGCTGCCGAATGCACTTCTTACTTATGGAAAAAACTCTTAGAAGACTGTTATTAATAAGGATAAAAACTTTTTTTTCCCTGGACTTTCATACAACACCTATTTCTTCATGTGTTCAGTGTTTGTCTTACACATGCATATTTTGGATAGTTGTCCTCTTTGAATGCATAGGCCTCCCGGGGATAGCCTTGGATGGCTGAATCGGGATATCTGGGCAGTATCTCCAACAATTTTGCTTCTCTGTTTCATGAGAGAGAATCCAGCTTTATTAGATTTTTTTTTTTCGCATTTAATGTGGTGGGTATGTGCATGGTTTGATGTATAGCATAATGCCTGTTTGGTTTTATTTCCCCCCTGTGTCATATAAAATCTAATAAGCAAGTCTTTTTCTTTTGTTGCTATGGCAGTAAGATTCTTGAAACACTTAATGATAGAAAATAATTTTTAAAAACCATCAAACAAATAAACAAACAAAAAACAAACAAACAAAAAAATCCCAGAGTGGCATCTCTCTTCTATTTTTGGCAAGTTTGTTCATGTATGTTTACAAAGCCAGAACTCTGAAAAGCTCTAAGCTAAGAGTTCTATAGTGAAACCAAGCCAACCTCATAAAGCTCAGTAAATCCAGAGTCTAAATTCTTACACTAAATGTATTATGGTTCAAAAGGAACTTGTAAGGATCATTTACTGGGAAGGCATGCCTTCCTAATAATTTCCAAATAAAGCATTACCTGATTGCCACAATGAAGCAACACATAGGGACTGTGCTTTACAGGCCATCATTTCAACCATGCCATTGTTCAATGCTCAGAATCCCATTTGTAAACTTTGCAAGAGATTTGCTTTCCTAGCTCCATCCGAAGTTTGGATGTTTTTCCAAGTGCAACTGTTACAGAGATTTCTAGAAACATTTATAGTGTTTACTGGTTTTAGGTTTCAGGGGGCGCAGCATCAGATTGTGGTATAAAATGAAAAAGGCAGAGAATTATAAGACGATGTTTCTGCAAAGATATGGTAAGGAATGGTACCCCTTTAGTGGGATCTTCTGACCGTGTGGAGTTTTATCTCAGATGATTTTAGTTTTGCAACCACATTTGATAACTAAGCGGAGAAGGAAGGGAAAGCTTAATAGTTACCAAGAATTTATTGTTTTTACCTTTTCCCCTATATGTACAGTCTTTGCCTTCCATCTTCCTGTTTATTTATCTCCTTTCCCAGCTTGTCCAATACTCCCAGAAGCTCTCCTGCATCATCTGTTCTACCATGACCATGTTTTATTCAGCCTAACCTCACCAAAAGCTATATCCACGCTTTCACGGTGCTCACAGAATGCACTCACACACCATCGGATTCCTTTGAGTCTGAAAATGTTGAGAGAGAGCAGATGTGCAACTGAATGTACTGGAGGTGCAGAGAGAAAATACAGCAAGAGCAAGTTCTCCTTTTTTTTTTGCCTTTATAGCTTTTGCATTTCAGAATCATATGCAAAACAAATTAGCACTCGGGGTGCTTAATTTCCTTCTGAACGGTAAGTCTCCTATTATGGTGTGTAGTGTAAACAGCATGATACTTCCCCACAAAATAAGTAGATTTTTAAAAAGGCAAAAAACACCTTCTTTTTAAATTATTTTTCAGTAGTGTCAGACCGGCCCTCTCTGCAGTACTGCTGGTTTTAGTGCACACAGGGATGAAGGCTCTGCTGTGCTACTGCCACTGTCACCTGAGTTTATCGGGCTGCTTGCTCTGCTACACAGCACTGCAGGGAGGGGGGCAGCTCTGGATCGCAAACGAGGGCGGGGCTGTCTCAGTACTGTTACTGTGCTGTGCCATGTCCTACCTCGTGTGTGGACAGGAGGATTGTCCCAACCTCATGCTGTCTGTGGTCTCCAGTTCAGGGGAATACAGAACTGGGTTATTTGCTTCTAACTCTTTCCAGGTTCTCTCTTCTTCCTGCAATCTCCTTTTCAAAAAGCAGCAATACAATTCTAGAAATTTAAAGATACTTTTATCACACTACTGTACTTTTTTTGCACTACATCCTTCAGACGGAGGTCTCAGGTTACAGTCAAATGGTGTGGTGGTGAGCTGTTGCCTAAAGGAGCAGGCCCACTATTTGCTCCTCATCGGCCAATACTTGCTCTGGCCATAGCAGTCGGTTCCTCCTATTTTGTTTCCATCCAGTGTAGTGACTGAGTGGTTTTAGGATTAATCTGTTTATGTGGTCCATGACACAGGAAACCATTCTGTTTCTTCTCTCCCAGGCAAGGACTTCTTTTGCATCAATTCATTCATGACTACTACTTTTCTAGATTTAAAACATAGTAACGTCGGGTATTTTGTTGTTCTTTTTTGTGTTCTTTTTTTTTATTTCCTTGAAATGCAATTAAAAAATTGAATTTGTAAAGAGGCAGAACCTTTGTTTTTGACACACATACAATGTGTGCAGGTACCCATTTCCCATGACATTCTTACATGCAAAAGTAAATCACAAATGCTATTTGTTCTGCTAAGGCATTTTTCAAAGTTAAACAAGTGGGGAGCACAATTCGTACTAAAACATTGGGGAAGGTGCTGCCTGTGTTGCTATCACCACTCTTGTCTCCTCTGTAACATTTTTAATCCTCAAGAAAATAATGAGAGAACTTTATAAAGACTGTGATGAAATGCATCTCATTAAAAAACTGAGAACTCTTCACTGATTTTGGTGTACCTCAGAAATCCGCAGTCTTCATTGCTTTCCTTTGCTCTGTGAATCCTTGGTGTTGAAATCAGTTGAAGCAGACTTGGAGTTTATAACAAGAGAAGGTCTGGCCCTGATTGACCTGACTCATCTCTGGCTGCAAGGGCTTTGTGTTGCCAGGCATGTGGGGCAAAAGTTTCTGCAGCATGATTAAAAATGCAAGACTCATTTCTATCACAAGCAGCATGGACACGCAGAATGATACAGCTGATCCAGGTGGTACCTGCAGCTCAAGCAGGCGCATGTTGACAGGGACACCTGACTTCTTCAAGAGTCCACCCCCCAAATACAAGATGTCATGACAGCCTGAGTAATAGAGACCAGATCTCTTTATAGCTGACAGAAACATTTGTTTGCATTCCACTGGATGATTCTGTTTCCCATCACTAAGAGCTTAAAGAATTTCTTGACATTATGAGTTTTTTAATAGGTTTCTTTTTTATTAACTTAAACAATTTTCCATTAACATGCCAGCATTCTAACTATTTGTTTAATGTCTGAGGGTGATGTAAAATCACCTAATGGCTGCTATATCACCATTTTCTGTACTGGTCTATTCTTTCCCCAATATGTAACTTGAGTAATCCTGTCTTTAAAAATCCTGTGTTCTTGCTGGAACAGTATGTTGTCATTATAGTAAAAACAATATAAGGCACAGTCAGCCTCAGACAAGTTCTTAGTCATAAAGAATACGAAACTGATATCCAGAAGTTTTCAATGTGTGTGGCAATGTAAGAAACTGTTTTGAAGAAAAATCTGGGGGTTTATATTATTTTAGCTAGCTTTGGAAGTGTTTTAATGTTCTTTGCTGTAACCACAAAGACCATTCTTTGCAAACTCACATTTTATTCTTGATTATTGCACCAGTGTCCCACCATTTTGAAACTTTTCTTGAATGTTTTTCATGACAGTCTGTATTGACAAAAGAGAACAATTCATCATCACAGGAAGTTCTCATGGGAAGGGTTTGTTGTGGTTCCGAATGAATGCAAATCATTCATAGCCATGGTGTATTCATAGCGATCATATACTCAATTGTGCTTCATCTGTGAATTTGTGGAGTATAAATGATTTGTTCAGAGAGTACAGAGGTGACAGAAAAGAAAGTGAGCTGTAGAAGGAAAACTTTACTGATAAATTCAATTTTTTTGTGAAATATGTCAAATACCTCTTGCTTAAGCAGTCAATGCACATTATCTAATCAATTTTTATATTTAAAAATATAAAATCATGTCACCCATTAGCATCAGTCTTGTGTAAATGTGATCCACAAATCATTTGACTTCTGAGAAAATTTATGACATTAACACTTGGGGAAAAAAAATAGCTGATGGCTGGCAAAGCAAACAAACATGGGGAGTTGGAAGAACCTATTTGGGTGCCTGTTAGAGGTTGACATACTTACCAGGGTGTGTTAGAAAAGTTTCTGTCTCTCTACTGCATGTATTGGCACTATCACTTATCATCTTTGTAGTAGATACACATATCCACTCTTTTATTTCAAGAGGTTAGGAAGCAAGTAAACTGGGATTTTCTGGGTGTGGATTAAAGAATGAGCAATTTATTCTTTGCATACTTCCCACATCTTTTCTTTCCCTTTAGATTTCACTCACATACATGAGTTTGACAAAAAAAAATATCAACACATTTAAAAGTAATCGGAGAAGGATTGAATTTTGAGAAGGCCCAGCCCAACATGTCTGCACATACGGGCAATAAAATATGCCCTTTGGAAAAAAAGAAAAAAAAAAAAAGGCAGTACATTCAAGTATTTATGCACATTTACTCTATTTTTTTTTTTAACTTTATCTTTTAAACAGATAAGTTTCATCTTGGGCATCTAAGGAACAAAAAACACTATGAGGTTCTGTTTCTGGTCATAGATATCTGACTGGAAAGACTGCATCAGGAAGATCATTTGTGTGCTTTTCCTTTGAAAGTTGCTGGATGGGTGCTTTGTTCAAAACACGAAGGATTAAACAAGGTAAATGGCAAAACTCGTCATTTTCAGAACTGCAATGTGGTTCAGATTCAACAAAACTTACCTCATCAAAGTCTGCAACATCCTGAAGGGGGGCAGTGGAGGAGGAGTGTTGATCTCCTCTCTCTGGTGATGAGGAATTGGAATGAAGCTGCATCAAGGGAAGTTCAGTTTGAACACAGGTAAAAAGTTCCTCACTGAGAGTGTGGCTGGTCACTGGAACAAGACCCCAGGGAAGTGGTGATGGCACCAAGACTGTCAGAGTTTGAGGAGCATCTTTAGGTTGTTCTGCAGGGAGCAGGGAGTTGAACTCAATGAGCCTCATGGGTCATATATTCTATGATTCTCTGATTTCTCGTGAGAATTTGGTGATGGGGATCAAGTACTGCATTTTTCTGAGTCTATTTCTCCAGATTATTTCTCCTTAGAAAGTAATCAGGCTCTGTGTGGGCTAGCTAATTACCTACCTTGAGTCCTAGCATCACTGCCACCTCTGCTAAAAGTAGCCACATTCTGCCACAAAACTGCTCATTTGAGCACCCCTTGATCACTCCCTGAGTGATCAAAACAAGTCAGTTTAACAGACACCTACCGCTTTGTATTAACTTTGCTCATTTTTTGATGAAATTAGGGTGGGAAGCGATCACACAGCAGCTCTGGTCAGCGGGACAGTGTGCTTGCCATGAAATTAATGGCAAGGGTACAGTAGTCTCCTGTGCATTCTAGAACTTCAACAACTGAATTCACAGGAGTGCTATTTTAAATTACTAACACATCCTGCATTTCCTACTCAATTTAAATGTTTCACATGACTATGGTAACATCATCAGACCATTACATGAATGCTTTCTTACCAAAACACCAAACAAAGAAACAAAAAGCCCAGAAAAAAAACAAAAACAAAAACAAACAAAAAGCCGCAAAAATACCCCAACCAAAACACCTCTGATTTTAAATTTATAAAAGAAGTTTAATAGGAATTAGTTGGTTATGCTCTTTATTATATCAAATGTCTTAGTTATAATCAGATGCTAATGTTCTATATGTCTGTAAACACTCATTTTAAGCAGAATACAGGTCAGCCTGTATAAGACAGAATGAAGAGACTGTTGCAACACCTAATTTTGCACAGAGACTCTAGAGCTGTCTCGTCGCCCCATCTCTTGTACTTCAGATGTAAAAAGACTTGGTGCTCTGCAAGCATTTCCAACATGGCCTACTATATGTACTAGTGTCTAGGTCTATATATATATATCTCCATTACAATTTTTTACAGGTAAAATGCAGCCTGAATAATACTACTTTGCTAATTGTCACAACTCTTTATAGGTGTTTAATACTGCATTCTCAGTTATTTTTATGTCCAGAGAATACCAGAGTGAATGTGCAGGTTATATTATTTTATCACTCTTGAGTGATGCTTACAGAATAGCACTTGGAGTGTGTACATAATTCTGAAAATACCTTTCCATCAAGTTAGAAAAGAGATCAAAAAAGATTGCCTTTCTCTTCCAAAACAGAACAAGTTCCACAGTATATTTTATTGTAAATTAATATTCAGCGTCATAAGGTCCAGTCATGGAACAGCACTGTTACATCAGTAGAAGCTACTGGTAGAGCTGCAGATATAGTGTCAAATCTGCACTTCTTTCTGTATGCATAGTTCTTGCTAGTATAATAGAACTTTTTCTTTTTATTACTATGGGCAGTTTATATAAGAAAGTGCCTCACTGGAATAGCTCAGACTATATGGTATAGCCTTGTAGAGTCCTCCTGGCAAAAGAGTAAAAGACCTAGCCTTGGAATAAGTGATGGAGCATGCTCTGTAGCACTTTCATTCTTTCTTCAGAACCTTACAGTACAAGGCTCTTCTCTTAAAAAGCTGTGCATAACCATGAATGGTAGTCAGGGGGTTGCATTATGCTGATTGAGTGACCTGTGTGAAAAAATAAAGTTCCTGCTTTGACAAGAACAGAACATCTATGTCTATGGGCATTTCCACCTTCTAGTTTTGAGGATGTTTTCTCATTTTCTTCCAGATCAGTTCCCTGCCCCAACTGACAGCACCCATTTCTTCTGTCAAAATAATACAGAGGAGAGAGGCCAAACAGCAGGAGTGAGAGTTGGAGAGCAGACAATATGTAGTCAGCTTTGCTCCTTCCTTATTTCAACCTTACTATACATTAAATTATTCATGCAAGCATCATTCAGTTCATTGAAACATCAGTTAGGTTCATGTGAAGGACATGAGTAACTTGCTTTCTTGTGCAACACTTTCCCACAGCCTTAACATCCATCCAAAAATGAGTTCTGTCTTGAAATCTAGTGTCCTAATAAGCAGACTGGAATTTCCCTCATTTTCTCAATTTTTTAGAACGTTTCTTTGACTAGTTCAGATCCTACTATAAAGAGAGGGTTTGCTTTTTAATTTGTTGTCATTTCTGCCACTTGGCAGAAATACTCCTCGCTTTTTAAAAACAGATCAGATATATTTGTGCAGCCCTGTGTGTTCCAAGTAGCAGTGGATTATCTTCTCCAGTACCATCTGAACCAACTTCAGTGTCCAAAGAGATTTGGTTCCTTCCTTTACATGCTTACAGTAACAAGACACCACTGTTGTGCTCATAGCATTTACCCAACAAACTCCAAATAGGTGAGTTCAGCCCTTCTCACCCTTTGTACTGCTTCTACCAGGAGTGGCCAGGGTTTAGATAACTTACAGGCAAACAACTGTTCAGTAGTCTATTCATTAGCTTTCTTTCAAGGCTGGGTTCACTGTTACCCATTCCTTTGAAACAGGACACACTGGCTTGCTATCGCTTTATACATTTCTTCACCTGTGTGTTTTTCAGGTCCAAGGCAAATGTTAGGTTTTCTTATGGTCTTAAAAAAACCCTCTTCTTTTTACATGCTTGTGTTACACGTTAGGTAATCTAATATTGACTTCATCTTTGGTGTCTTGGTTTCCACCCACTGAAACAATAGAACAGTTTACACTTCAAAGCTGTTCTTTGTAATAACTGACAAATGTGTGCCCATACAAGTCCTACTTTCTGATTTTGGTGGAAAGGAAATAATGGTGAAAAAGAGAATGACCACATGTTTTCTTCACAACAGCAATCAAAATAAAAATCTGATCCTTTCACATCACTTTTTCAGAAAGACTACTTCTCTCTGTGGGCGAGTTGTGTCGGTGATAGATCTCCAGGTGGGGTGAAAGAATCCTTGAAGCTGGGCATTAGGAGGACGGCAGGCATGCACGGTGGAAGGGAGAGATGGAAAACTGAATGTATGTAGTTTGTAGTAGCATATGGGGGAATAAAAATTCTATTATAAATCGGCAGGAAATACTGGTTATCCGGCCACTGCAGCAAAGTGGGGATCAGCTGCCAGAGAGAAGTAACAAATAGCTCAGTTCTCTAGACAGGCTCACTGAGATCAGAGGAGTGCCAGTCCACCTCCCTTTGGCTGTGCTGTATATCTGCGTCCTTATGAATTGGAAAACCTTTGGAAAGGGTCAGGTGAGAAAAGAACCTGTATAAAACACAATAGAATAGTTATGAGGAAAGATTAGTTCCTACAAAAATATTCTTGGTTATTGCCATGGTGGTGCATTGTTTTCTAATACAAAATATACTATAGAAAATTCTGTCAATCTTTGGTTTGACTTTAACACTGTTGAGCAATCCAGAAATCACTGGAGTTTGCTGTAGTGTAATTTCCCAGCCTGGAATCTGACTAGGGAATTGGTTGCAGCTTTATACATGTAAGAAGCCACACTGACCATCATGCAAAATCTTTCATCTCCTACATACTCCACCAGAAAAATAAAGAGAATTAAGCAGTTGCTCCCAAAGAGAAATGTCTTTAATGACAATGGCCTCCTCACTGAGCACCCCATCCCTCACCCCCACCCTTCCCCTGCTTCCTTTCTCTTAGTACTTTCTACTGAGCATGATATGGTCTGAAATACCCCTTTGGTCAGTTTGTCCTGGCTGTGTCCTCTCCCACGATCTTGCCCACCGGTGAGAGGGGAATGCTGCAGAGCTGGCCTGGATGCTGTGGGAGCAGTGCTCAGCAGCAGCCAACACGCTGCTGTGGTACCAACACCTTTGCAGCTCCCAGTACTAGCACAGCCCTGTGAGGGCTGCTATGGAGCAAATCAGCATCATCTCAGCCAGACCCACTACAGTGACCCATGAATGAAAGAAAAATATCTCCAAACAAAATGGAAACTCTTGGGTATTTTTTCAAAATCCTTTGGCAAAATAGACTTTCTCAATGTAATCATGAATTACTGAAAGGCAATAGAAATAGAACAAAATGAAATACAGAGGCTTCAAGCCTAACTCTGTTTTCATTGTAGAAAACATTTTAGCTACATTTTCATAGTTTTTTTCAAAGCATTTGCTTGTCCTCTGTCTTTACTTCAAGGTTCTAGGGAGTTACTCTGTTGAGATGGTCAGTTAGGTAGGCTGCCTCTTTCACTCTATCAGCTTTTCTGCAACCTCATTTTCCAATATTAAGGTTCTGCATTAGGTTAATGATCCACTAATGGAACAAAAGAAAGTTCCAGGTTATACTAATAAGAAATAACTATTTTGTAAAGTCCTTGATTTTGTATGATGTAATATATAGCTTCTAGTTTGGGGCTTTCCCTTAACTACCGTTGCACAGATCCTTTAAATGAAGCTCCACCTGAATATCCATGAAGACTTTCTGAAATGGCCTCATTACAATACAGAGATGTGTATAAAGAAAGAAACAAAACAATTACATAAGTAAAAGAAGTGCAAACCAACTGGAAAGAATAAAGTTGTTCAGAATGTTACTTCAGGAACGATTTCTTACCATTGAAATCCAAAAATTTCTTCCTGTGCAGCATGGTACTCAATAATTTTCCCTTAAAATCCCACCTATATAAGCAATTCATAAACATCATAATTTGGTCTTATGGAATTCTGTATTTATGTATATTGTGTGGCTTAACATCAGTGTTTATATTTATGTAAAATAGATCATATTTTATAACAATATTTATATCAATATTTTATACTTGTATAGACTGTTCTTTTTAGCAAATCATATTGGTTATTTCTGGTGCGCCTGGATGTGCCTGTGTCCCTCTGGATCTAGAATTGCCCTAACCGTGTACCTTCATTCTCTATTGTGATATGAACCAGATTCACTCAGTCCTCTCTCTCTCTACCTTCCCACACCCCACCCCTCTTATTTTCCTTGGAAGAGAAACTTTGGGGTAATAGATACTGAAAATAGATAGATATAGAAATCGGCTATCAGTATCAGAGTTGTTTCCTCATACAATTTTTTTTTTTTTATCTTTTGGTGGCATATTGTTAACTAAATAGTTTTTTCATGGATTTCGTTTCTTAATTTGAAATATCAGGGAAATTTTTTTCCCCCCTTTTCTCCCTCAGCATTTTTTCTTCTATGATTTTAAACTTCCACTGGGTGGCATAGTTTCTCCCATATATAATCCAGTAACTGTGATCTGCAGTAAACTTGGAACTTTGAGCTTCTCTAACACAACTATGGCTAACACACTGATGGCATAGATGGCATGAGAATATACCCATTGAATATGTTCCCTCTATCTATTTATGGCAGTCTGCAGATGGTCTCTGCCTTGAATCCTTTTAGGCCGTGCTGAGAAGAATTGCTAGGTGGGTTTCTTCGGTTTTCTCCTTTTATACCCCAGATAGCTGGGGAAACAAGCACAGCTCAACATAATTTATTTGTATATGCCAGGCTGTATTTATGAAGCTTTCTCAGGAGATGACAGTATTAGTGAATTTGGAAACAAAGGAAAAAATGTAAGAATTGTGCTGCTCCAGGACCAAACAATAGACATTTGGCACTCTTTCTAATAGATTTACAGATCACAACTGGTTGCAAAATGCCATAAAAACCCTTGCAGCCATGCTGGAAGAATTCTTAGAATCTCAAATGGGAAGTAAAATCCTCAATCATCACCAGAAACAAAAAGGAGTATTCACAAAAAAAAAAAAAACCACAATAATATTGAGGTAAGGGTCTTCTGCCTTGAGCTGTCTGTAGAAATTGAAACTAAATTGTGAAAATGTGTCTGCCTTTTCATCAATTATTGTAAGAAACCTTCTGTGCCTAAATCTAACTTTTGTGAATATTCTTAAGCTAAGTATTAAAAATTGACCCTAACTAGATGCCTAATTTTCTACAAAGTAACTAGGCAAACTTTTTGACATGAAGTTCCTACTTGATGAGAGGAAATCAAAATTTTTAAGTCCAGTGGTGGCATTTGCCAGCGCAGCATGCTGTCATGAGACATGCCCTCTTCAAAAGCCACCAATTGTCTAAAAGTTACTTGAATGTCAAATGTTCCTCTAAATTCATCAGTGAAAACTAGTGGGAAGTGACCCTTGACATTGTGCACAGCTAGAAATCCAGTATTCCCTGGTTTGCTTCCAGGCCTTTGGATGCCTCGCCAAACTCTTCAAACACACAAAAAGACAATTCCTGGCATGTAGTTTTTTGAGAGGCATCCATCATCTCATTTCTAATTATTAATTGTACCTTCTTTCTTCATATTTTCCGATTAGTAGTTGCATGCTCCGTCCTCACTCCCCACCCTCCCCACGGTTTCCAGTGTTTTGTCCAAGTACATTGAATGGGCAACAGTCCTGTTCTCCAAATGTTGCAAATGTTCAGACAATTCAAAACAAAACAAAACCAAACAAACTAATAAAACCTCTTGTGAGTTTTCATAATCACATATAGCACCATTCAGTCTGAAAATCAGGAGAAACTGAGTTTTAACTTGATATATATTGCCTAATTGACACACCCTTTATATTATAGCTGTTAGTGGCTCAAGATGGTATTTCAGATGAGTTGGCTAGAAAAGCAAGGAATGAATGCCTTTGTTAATTTCCCTATCTGTGGATAGCTTCCTGGAAACTAAATTAGTCCATAAATGTTGCACACTAATGTCAAATAGCCATTCCACTGGCAAAAAATTGGGTTGTATCTTTGATCTGAAAACTCAGTAAGAAAAATTTTGTTTAGTGACTTCTTTGTTCGCTTCAATTAGTAGAAGAATCTGCATGATTTGCAGAAAAAAGCCACAATATGCAAACCAACTTTGAAACTTGACTAAATAGGATAGTTGCCTTGAAATCCATTCAGACCTTTTAAGAACTGTCAAAGATTTCACCTTAAATTTAGCTGGTTTAGGAAGATAATGCTAGTATCTCCTTTAACATGCAGTGCCAAATTGTGGGAAAACAAATATGCTGAGTTTCACTGGGTGGATGTCAGCTCTTGGAGGAAAAAAAATGAAGCTTGCTTCTGATTTCTGAAGAAGTCTGTAGGAGCCGCAGGTGCTCTGTATTTTTAATTCAGACAAGTCTACATAATCAGTAGATGACAAACATGTTTGCTAAGCATTTTTGTTGAATAAATTAGAAATGCGGTGTTTCTGAGGACAGCAAACAGTAAACAATCATTATATTATAGAAACCAGGAAAGGACATTGGTGTGAGACCTAGAGAATACAAAAATCATAGTAAATTAGACTAATTTTCATGTATGTGGTATGAAAACCTTTACTGTGGTAAAAGATTAGAAGAAGGGATCACCCCACAAAATGCCTAGACTGTTTTTCACAAAATTAAATGCTTTATTTGTGGAATCAAGATCTGAAATTTAGAAACAGGTTGAATTTTTAATGTGACTAGATAATGCACAGACTGAAAAGGCCTGTAGTTAGGTTATTTATTGTTGGGGAGATGATAAATTTTTGCATCTCCCTGATACTAGATGTCAACTACTACCAAAAGAGGAGATTGTGGCAAACAAATCATTAGGTCTTGTCCAGAATGGAAATAAAATTTTGCTTGCTAAATAGTTCCTCTAGTGTAAAGTCTAAAAGTATGTTTATTCCATTTCAAGTGACCATCTATGGGTCATGGAAGTGAATGAAACAGCTAAAAGTAAAGTAAAGTAAGCTGATCACACATAAATGATGCTGGGATACCTTGACAACTGTTACATAATTGCCCATAAAATCTGGTTTCGTATCTCACTATTGCAAAGAAATATATTCAGGAATCAGGCTATAAACCTTCTATCCTTCTCTGTGAGATTATCCTCATGACTAAGCTATTAATAAAGCTGTGGGGTGTAGGTCTCTTTTTATGTATTTTTCTTTCCTATTGCAATGTAGCTAAATGGAATACTTATGGATGGTTTTCAAAACTAGCCTTAGGAAATTTTGCCAGTACAGGGAATTGACTGGCTAACCAGGTCTGTGTTTTATAATTTGAAAAACCTGTACTGTATTGTTTGAATTTTTTATCAACTGCCTCATGTATCTCCAGGTTTTCATGTACTGTCATCTGGCTTTGTTTCAAAGAGGGTGAATCTTCCAAGTGGATATGATAATTCTCTAACATTGAATTTTACTTGTATCAGTCTTTGACAAGATTTTTTTTCTACTTGTCTAAATTGCTACAAGTTTTCATGACATTTTAGTTTTGATTTCTTGCCAATATGTATATATACATATATATATGTATACTTAATAAAGCCTACTCTGTTTTCCTAGAGTATTTCCTCAATAACTAATTTTTCTGTCTAGCTAAGACAAAATGAGAAAACCACTTATTTTGTGACAGTTCATCATGACTTTAACTGGTCAGGGCTCTGTTTGCAGAGGCCTTACTAAAAATTTTGTTAGCTTGTACAGTTGTAATTGAAGAATATACCTGTCTGGATCCAAGTACTAAACAGAGTTGCTGAACTGGTGCTCAAAACTAGTGCTTAAAACTGAAAGACGTATTTTTCACTCTTTCTTGCTTTTATTTGAGTTTAACTAACTCTCTCTGTCAGATAAAATACAAAACACCAGCTGAAATGTAGATAGCTGCATTAGGCTATGCTCGAGAGCAAGTCAAATATATTTTGTTTAATGTTTTCCACTAATTTTTCGGGAGGGATTTGGATGTGCAATTTTGCAGAATGAACTTTCACAGGTTCAGAAAACTCCTGAATATGTAACCAATATTTGAACATATGGCCCATGATATCATTCTCTTGCTGCAATAAAGTATGTTCCTTCTCATATATATTTCATTCAGAGAGGTATAACTGTTGTTTCCTGCAGCTGAATTATTTATAATCTTTCTATGGATTTTCCAAATTCCAGGTATTTATCTAGTCATCCTCACCCTCATCAAGCTGTTCAATTGCAGTATCCTGCAGTCTTCTAAAAAATTTGGACCACAATTGGGTCATCTTATGGATACTGAGGACACTTTCCTGAGAAATTTTCTTGCCATTTGACATGACCACCTTTATCAAATAGAGTTCATAAATCATTTATCCTTAGTGCTACTTTTGATCATAGGTGCCTAAGGCTAAACCCGAATTAAAGCAATCAGCCAGGATGTCAGTGCTCTCTCCCTTCTGCACTCCCTTCAGCCCATTAGACTCTCTTCTGTACTCGCATGTCTCCCCTTTGTTTGACAATATCAGTCCAGCAGTTCCAATGCCTGTGGCAGAGCTTCCCTGAACCAAGGAATGCAGCTGGTTGCACTTAATGTTCTGCCCTGGGCTGAGCCCTTCAGCTGTCTCCCTATTACAAAGAAGAACTTTTTTCTAGAAATCCTTCCTAGAATTTCTAGGACACAAATATCCAATTCCTATTGTATAACTATCCCTAAGCTATCTTTAAAATCCTGAATACCCTGGAACATATTTATCTCTGTAGCTTGTTAGCTAAGAAGGCAAGCTTTTCCATGGTCCCATAGTTAAAAGATCCAAAGCCTTTACCAAGCCCTCAGCACCAAAATCTTTTTCTTGATCATTTCACCATAAACAATTTAGTTTTATTATTGTAAAAGCCTATTCCATAATTATTTGGATTAGTAGAGTTTGTAGAGTTTGGTTTCAATTTAGAGAGTGAATTTGATTCATAAAATGCTGGTTTTAATGCTGCCGATTGGCTGGTTTGGCATTATTAAAAACCTGGTGGCTTTTTAGGTTGCATTACATTCTGTAGTAATAATAATAGACAATAGAGAAAAACAAAACAAAACAAGATAATTTTTTTCCTACCTTTCTTGCTGGAACATGGAAAATTGTGGAGTCTAATCCTGAACAGCTGGTTCTGAATATGTCAAGTTTTGGTTGATTGAATTACCATTAAATAGCATTGAAATAAATGGCTTATCTCAAAGAAACTAAGAAATCTGATGCCTTATTTGGTAAACAGTCTTGAGTCTCTGAAGGCTAGAATTAGATTCAGCCTTAAAATAAATATTTAAGACCCCAACAGTATTTTAGTTTTAAAATATGCTCAGAGCTCTCATGCTGATTCTTTTGTTTAAAGAGCACTAGCTCTAGCTTCATGCTTAAGTGCTGTGGCACGTTTCTTCCGCTTTTTGCTAAACAAGATCAATCAAGAATTGCTAGACAATACATTAATATCCAAAAATAACTTTTTCTTGTCGTGATATGGGCTTTTCCATTGACCTCTACTAGGCAATATTTTTTTAATGTTTTAAGAAGCTTAATACATTGTAACTGCTAAAAATCTGATCAAGTTCAGCCTATCAGTTTTTTTCTGAATCTGTGCCAGTTGCATGAGTGGAATCATTTTGGTTTGAGTTATTCCCAAATAAATAACAGCAACAGCATTTAGATTTAGTTGGATTACTAAGACAGGGAACGTGCTTTAGAAAGACACCAATATATTGTTCTTCAAAGCTCTGGTTAAGACTTGTGAATTATGTCACTAAAGAGAGAGAGGCATGTATGAAAGGAAGACAGGCAGGAAAAGGTGTCAAAAAAGTAAACTTGGAATTTGTCACTCCCAAATTTAGAATACGAGGGAGGGATTGCCCAAGATGGAAGATCTTTAGGGTAAGTCAATTTGAACTTCGTGACTGTAAGGAAGGACACCAACTTGTGTGTCCCTAATAGGAGTGTTCTAATAAAGATTAGAGCTGTTTAGTTTGCTTTAAATTATAGTTATTTATTTGGAAAAAGAAGTTTTTAATTTTAATATTCTATAAAGGCCTTTTTGCATTCCATTTAAATCAAACATTACTTGAAATATTTTTGAATCCCATAAGAAAAAAGCCTTAAAACTTGTTAGGTTTCTTTCTCACTGCTTCAGAGTTTATTCTGTCCTGCCATTAAAAAAAAAAAAAAACACCAAAAAAAAAAGGAAGCAAAACCATCACCTCTACCTTGTCATAGCAGGAGAAAACCTGCCCTAGCAGTAGTGTAGCCATGCTGATATAGTCCTGTCCTTGTCAATAAATCCTGGTAGTTTCAACCAATCTGACTTGTCTATGGTACACTTAATCTACAGCCCAGAGCTACTACTCAAAGATAATTCAGAGGTGACTTGACGTACTATATAATCTTCCTTGCCTTATCTGTATAAAGCTGTCTTGTCTGTGTCTTGCTTTTGCAGATGGCTCTTGATGGTCTTTCCTAGAACATGCAAGACAAGTTATTTTGGCTTTGCAGCTTTTACATCATGAACCTCAGTGAAACATGAGTAGTATTTTAAAGCTTATCACAAAAATATGCAATACTCATCACTGAACTCAGCCTTCACTTATCGAGGTTATTTGTGGTACAGATTTTAACTATGTCCCAGATGCAGAGCTGGTGTCCTTAAGAGCCAGTCTGCTTTCTGGTGCAGCCCTCACTAATGCAGTAGTTTGGATTTCAGTACCATTGTGGTTACAGCTTTAGCCTAGCTATTCCTTGAGCTGGGTCCATTCTGAGCTAGAGAGGGATACTGCAGAGGTAGTCTTTATCAGTGCAGGAAGGTTCTGCTTGAGTCCAGTCTGGTTGCATTGGGCTCTAACAGCATCAAACCTACTGGACTTTCAGGTGACATTCATTCTGCAGGAGACCTCTTTGCTCGTGTTCCTTGGTCTTTAGGTTTCTGGAAGGCTTATTCACTCATGACTTTCACTGTGTGAATGTCTCAGTGAGCCCTAGTCTGGGATTCCACATAGACTAACAAATATTTCCTGGAGTACGAGGCAGCACAAGGAAGAGCCAGCAGGACTTCTGTACAATGCCTACTTCCAAGCAGCAATGTTAAACCAAAGGTAACACCAAGAACATCAGTTCAGCTTAAATCACCTCCATGTAAGAGTTACTCAGAGACATCCTTGGCATGTTAACCATAACCTCTGTCTTAGGAACCATGTTTTAAAATATTTTCTCTTCATGTTTTGAGTAATGAAGCCATTGTTACTCTTGATACTTAGAGGTCATTGTATGTCTCAGTATAAAAATATAATAGTTACCATTTTTTTAGAAGTGTTTTGTAAATCCGAACATTTCCTGTGTAAAGTAATACAGTTTTTAAAAGAAAACACTGAACAAACAAAAAGAGTTAACACGATTCCACTGAGGGAGAATCTGCCTGTGAGAAATCTCTACAGCAGACTGAAATCTAGCTGCCTCTAGTCTATTTGCTGGAAGAAAACCAGACCATCATTTTGCCCACTTCCCAGAAGAGAGTGTCTGTGGGTGTTCTCTTTTCTTTCTCACCAGTAATAGATGAGAACTTGCAATAAGACCTGACTGCTAGAGAGACTACCTCAAGAAAACTATTGTCATGCAAAATAATTACATCAACACAAGATCTCTGTTATTGTCCTTGCTCTCTTCCTGTGGTGCAACATCAGTAAAGAATAGTTGTTTTTTTCTTGGAACAAAAAATACAGCAAGAATTACTAAAGCTAGCTCTAATGCCTTGCTGTATTGTTTTACTTGCTTCCTGCCTCCTTTATCCTAACTTCTAATTATGTTTCTCTTGTGTAAATATGGATAGGAGAAAAAAAATTATTTCACATATTGAGCTCTCCAGGAACATGTAATGATGGGAAGTGGCTTCTACTTGTAGTTGTGTGCTCCAAAATAATGTATTCCTTTGTTTTGGAAAGAAATATTTACAATTTACATTAATTCTTTATTCCATAGGACAAGGAGCCAGCACTGTGGCCTCTAGTGTTAAAGGAAACCCAGATTCCTGAATCTGTAACACTCATTATAGTGGCTGGATACCTGACATTCAGGTCCTGTCGTGAGACTGTTATGAATCCACTAAGAAAAAGCACACAGCCTAAGCTGGGTTTGCATTCCTGATATAGTATATTCTGCCTCCTACTGGTAGAAAAGGTTGAGTTCGATGGATCATTGTTATTAATCCTAAGGAAGTTGTACACTTTCAGGTCTAGTGGTACTGCCCTTAGTTGGTTATCACTGCCCACCACCTGAGGTCACAACCTCTGCAGGTTCGTGCAATAGTATGTGTAAGGATGCTCCCTGTTCCCTTGGCAGTCAGGTAAGTTAGGTGAAACCACCTTCACTGATGGATGAAACTGAACTGGTCCACTTTGCAGAACTGATAAAGGATAACTTACTTTGGTGTTTCAGAAGACATAGGAGGTTGGTGACAAATATTAGCGTAACATTATTTTCATCTACCCCAATGTCACAGTTACCCTTTGGGATGCTTTGATACAACCTTAACCCCATGTCTGTGAAGCTTGTGTTCCTATAAAGTGCAGTGATTAGCAAGTCAGCAGATAGCAAAGCAATTTTTACCATAAGAATGAATGTAATAGAATGAAAAATGCATATGGGGACTTCAGTACAATGTAAATACACGAGGATAGTGTAGGGCGTGGAAAGTGGAGAGTCAGAAGCAGGATCATCAGCTGGAGGAGATGCTGGCTTTTTGGTAGCTGAGATGTTTCAGTATGATCTGTCACAGCCTGCTGACTATCATCATTACCTCCTTTCCCATCCTTGAGAGATAACTCTAATTCACTCAAGTTAGAGAAAGTTGATGACTATGATGACAATGTAACCATTCAGAAATAGGCAGCAAGAAGGCATAAAATATTAAGGACAGGATTTCAGCCTCATAAAAGTGACCGAGTTTGACAGACACAAAGCACAAATGGTAGTCCCCAGAAAGCCACCATCTCCTCCAGCTGACAAACCTAATGATCTTATGCTTCCTTTTCAATAGTTATGTTTTCATCACTGTAATCATCTTCTTCAGATAAATTAAGGTCATTAATGCATGAAGGATGGAAAAATGAATGGGAAATGGTGGTGGGCAGGGAAGGATGTTAAACAATTGGTGATGTAACTCTGAAAAAGCAACAGTGCAGGGTGTTGCTATGCTATATATTGAGTAAGTGGTATAAGACACTCTGGAGCTGGTCTGCATTCAGCAAAAAGACATTTTCCTGATGGTAACTATGGTGGTAACATTATGTCTAGCATAAACTCTCCATAAAGTCCTAATACTAGAGTTTATATCATGGAAGTCATCTTCTTCCTTCACTGACCCTTACAATAAGCTGTAGTACCATTATATAGTCACAGGCCTTTTATTCACCAGGACTCCTGTTTCCTTTAGTGCATCAGATGAACGATGTGCACTTAATGAACAATAATCCAGTACAGTGTTCCCTTTGATACTCAGTGTGTGGCCCACCAAATGATTTAATACGTATTGTTCTGAAGACAGAGCTATGAATTCTCTTAGGAATTTTTCTCACTGCAGAGCGTGCATGTGCCTCACAAAGTAATTTATTTTATCGTCGTTGTAGAGGAGAGGCTGTTCCACACAAAGGGTACATTTCAAAATACCTGCTGATTTTGGTTGCTTAATCTGAGGCATTCTGGATCTGGTTTGTTCAAGGCACTTGTAATAGTCCTTCATATGTGAAAAAGCAGATCCCATTACTCTTACTGGGAGTTCTCAAGGCTTTTGCAAGTAATACCCTGAGATGTCTGGGCAAGTACATAGAAAATTAGGAAACATGCTGTTGTGGCTGTTAAAAGCAGTGGAAATCAATTCTTCATGGTAGCATGAACTGAGGTCTCTTTTCTTGCTGAGCACCCCTGTATCTTACATACTACCATTAGATCTCAGCAGTAAAACACGAGGATCCTGAAAACAGAAGTGTCCTTGCCTACACAAGCTCTGTTCATGCTTAGAGGCCAGGGCAATGAACTGACTAGAGGGATGAGAAGAGAAGACATGGGGCAAATGGGCAGGAGGTCACTGCTGAAATCTGAGATCCCTTTGATACAGAACGGCAAGCCACTGTATGCAGTCATGCAATAAAGACCAATACAATTCAAAAGGGGAGGCAATCAAGCTGTGTTTATCAGGTAACTGTCCGCAGTAATATATTTAACATGTGATCTGTCTCCCTTGTATGGGAAGCTGAAGCTACGAGATGGATTTGAGAGAGGCTCACCTTCGGACAGAACTTGGAGGGAAGATGGAACCAAACAGGTCCCAGTCTGAAAAGACTGTTGCGTGCTGTTCCCTGAGAGCACATCTGGGGCTACAGCAGTGTGACCTGCTGGAAGTGGGCCCTGGTTAAGTCTCAGATGAGCAACCAGTTGAAGGAACAACAGAGGAACTGAGCATACATTAGCATTAGAGAGGATGAACAGAAGACAGGACCTTTGTAAAGAGAGACTAGAGCCCAAGCCCCACATTATGTGGAAGGAGGAATAGTAAGACCAGTTGTCTGTGGGATACTCAGCCTGGTGAGCTGGGATAGAGGGACAGGGAGCAGAATGATGCCTCCATAATCCAAGGGAAAATGGTCAGCAACATGCTGTATTGCTTAGACACACACACAAGTCTATGGGGATGGAATGGATCCACCTCAGGGATTCTGCGGAAGCTGGTGGAAGTGTCCACTGAGCCACTTACCATCGTTTAGGAGGGATCCTGCGTATCCAGGGAGGTCCCAGTTGACTGGAGGTTAGTGAATGTGACCCCCATCTACAAGAAGGGCTGGAAGGAGGCTCCTGTGATCTACTGGTCTGTCAGCCTGAGCTCAGTGCCAGAGAAAGTCATGGAGCAGATCATCTCAAGTGCCATCATGCAGCACATACAGGATTACCAGGGGACTAGGCCCAGTCAGCCTGGGTTTATGAAGTGCAGGTCTTGCTTGACCAGCCTAATCTCTATGATCAGGTGACTCTCTTAGTGGGTGAGGGAGAGGCTTTGGATATTGTCTGTCTATACTTCAGTAAAAAAGATGCAAGTCCTGGTGGAAATGAGCTCTTGAAATAGTGAAGGCTAACTGCATATTGACCACTGTCAGCTAGAGCATCGCAAGTAGACTGAAAAAAGGGGTTACTTCCCTTTACCTGGCACTGACAAAGCTACATCTGGAGTATTGTGTCCAGTTTTGGGCCTCTCAGTAGATATGTCAACATAAAAAGGAAATTGAGACGACTGCTAAGGTATTCAGATAGGTGGCATGTAGAGTCATAGAATCAGAGAATCACAGTGTTGTTTGGGTTGGAAGGGACCTTAATGATCATCTAGTTCCTACTCCCCCACCATGGGCATACATTACAAGAGAATGAAGGAATCAGGTTTGCTCAGCCCCCAGAAAAGAAGGCTAATGGAGAAGACAGATGGGACTCTAACTGAAATCTTGAAGTACCTAAACAGAGTTTAGAGATAATGGACCCAGACTCACTCATTATGGTAGTGCACAGGAAAAGGAACAAGAGGCCACTGCCACATACTACCAATTGCCACAAATTAATTACATGAGAATAACTGGGTATCATGGAAAAAGATTGTAAAATTTCCATCTCTGGAGAGTTTCAAAACTCAAGGGACTGAGCAAGCTGACCTTACTTTGAAGTTACTGTACTTCAAGCAGATCATTGACTTCAAGCTCTTCCTTCCAAACTATTTTTTTCTTTATTCATCTCTAGTAGTTATCTAAGTTCTCATATACTTTAAAATTAGCTCCTTGTCCCTACAGAGCACGCTTTTCTATTCACATAAATCGCATTTCATTGTTGTTCTGAGGCTAAAGTTCTACTATTTGCCATTTCACTGTGAATGTTTATTTGGCTCTTGATACTTTGCCAGGAATCATAGAGGAATACCAAGGTAGAAATAGAGCTGCCACATCACCTTGTACAGTTATCCATATTCGATTGCGTATAATGGCAAAGCCACTCTGCATACATGAACCAGATCTACCTCATTCTCTCTTTGCAGGTCACTATGATAGGAATAAATCACTGGAACAGACTGTGGTTTTATTACTTGGACAAAGTGCCCATAATTGCTTTCAGATTTTGTGTCTAATAGACACGTTTCATTGGCAACAGACTGAGCAAAGGTAGATACTGCCCCGCAACTGATTCTGCAAAGAGATGGACACACTTGCAGTTCTTGCCTCAGTCCCATGATATGAGTAAGGATCCTCTACTAATTGGGGCAAAAAATTTCTGGGTCACTCAGCATGTGAGTATTACTGTCTGAAAAGGGGAATTATTTCACGCAACGAAGTTAGAAATAAAATGAGGTGGAGAGGGAATTTTGACTGAGCAACTAAGGGTTACTCACTTGGATCTCTTCAAGAATTAGTGCCAGATTGGTTCCATGCAAGGCAAAGCTTATGGTTCTGGACTTGCTTCACTGGCTATTCTGCAGCACCTGTGAGCACAGTAACAGCTGGGATCATATCTTTTTGCCAAGGAAGAAAACAATTGTGAGGCTGCAATCACCTCATGATCCTGAGATCATGTTGTCTTAAGCAGTTTTTTATGGACAGTGCAGAAAGCTGTATTTTTGAGAGCTGTAATTTTCTCTTAGTTTTAACTGTGGCACAATGTGGCACAAACTCACTGTATTTTGTTACAGGATTGGCTGGAAAGATGCTGTCCCATAGGGCAGCTACCTTCAGTTCCAGTGACACAGCAGGAGAGAGGGTCTGTGCCAAAAAGAATTTTCAGAGCTCATGAAGTTACTTTTAATTTGATCAGTTTTAACATAGATGCTTTCCTACTTTTCAACATACATTAGTTACCATTGTGAGTCTGTGAAACTACACATTTCTATGAAGTTGTGTGAAGGAAAAATGAAAGTGAACACAACTTTAAACAGCCTGTTTAGGCAGTCTGATTTTTTTTTTACGAAAATAATAAAGAATAACATATAAAACCCATTAGGGTTTATTTTTCCTTAATGTTATATTTGCACTCTGCAATTTCTTTTCTCAAAGAAAAGAGGGGTTAAAGCATTCATCTTTCCTAAACTCATGGAACAACAGCGTTGATATCCTTAAGTCTGCATATGTGACATGGCTGGTAAATGCTTTTCTAAGATAGCGGGCTAGTAAATGACAGGCAAACCAGATATCGCACCATAAACACAGCACCAAAAGGGAACATGACTAGCACTTACCAGTGCTGACAATTTAGAAACTTTTAATGTGCAGGCAGATACTGGAGGGTGCACCATTTTCATACTGATTTTCATGCTAATTTTGTGTATGTAACGGATGCGCAGGTGCAGATTGACAGTGAGAGAAGGGATCCTAGCATTACATTAGCCATTAATGTCCTGATACGTAATTGTTTAGACTATTAGCACTGCAATTTTTTAGGCTTTAAGCCCTAAAAAGCCTGATAAGGAACCTCAGTAATTTCCAGGTGGATATAAAGATCTGGTATGGAACTGGATGTTTTCTCATAGCTGTACCCCTTCGGTACAAAAAATCTTGTGTTCATTTCATTGTCTGCAAAACTCATGCATTTTTGGCTCCATCTAGAGATTCATTTACAAACTGACTGTGGTACAGTCACCTGCCACGTCCCTACAGGCTTTGTGGAAGTGACCAAAAGGTAGGTGGGGCTGAGTACCTATGACTATTTTAATTTAAATTACTACTGTTTCTGAATCATGCATCCTGCCTTTCCCAGCCATTCCCAGAATGCGGACCCCATGAAACATGCATGCTGAAAAGGTCCTTGCTTTGTCTAAGAGAACTTTCAGAAAGTGACCAAAACTTTGTCAGAGGTTATAGCTTGACATGTGCTCTGACACATCCTACTTCACAGGTACTTCTCAGCATCCAGAAACATAGATTGATTACAGGAACAGTACTTCACTTGTGAAGGCTCCAGATGGGAAATGGGCAGCTTTTGAACTGGGGGCTGTTTTCTCTTCTCAACCAAAGCCTGCTCTGGATGTAATTTTAATGAAGTTTCATGTAATAAATAGTAGTATTGTTGGATCTCGGTCTCACAATTGCTTGAAATAAAGTGGTTTCAACACATAGAGCAATTGCCTTCAGCTATGTGTAGCTTTGTACAAGGGTGTTACCAGGAGGAACATTTCCACAACATGTTACTGCATAAGGAGCCTTTCTGTCTGATAGAGCTGTCAGCACCATTAACTTCTGCACCTCGATAGGGTCCTGAAGGTCTTAGAGACTCTAAAGATACACAGAGTGCTTCTGTACTACGAATATGCCAGTTTAAGTTCAGCACTTCAAGAGGAGACATTGCAGATGGCTAAATAACAGAAGTCCTTGGGAAAAATAATCTGTGTTGGGAGAACTTCATCCTGATTCCAAGCTGCAGAAAAGACCTGCTCTTCTTCAGAGATACATAGACTTTTCTAACAGATTTCTGGCCATTTCACATGTAGGAAAACTGTTCTCCACACACCTTTATCTACACTCTTAAAACACATCCTATAAAAAAAGAGGGAGAAAAAAAGAATGTATTTATTATTTTTTTCAGAAGTGACAGCTTATCATTGGAAAAAAAAAAATCCATTCACTTCAAAAGTTCACCTCTGGAGCAAAAGTTAAGGGAAGTTTATCCCTATTGCAAAATCTTCATTCAAGAAGACTCAGATTGAAAACATGGAAAGAAACTAAACACCGGAATCAAAATTTGCATTCTGGAAATTTAGTGGAGGCAGAAATAGCCCTTTTTGCTCAAGCATGCATGAAAGAAGAAAAGAAAGCAACATGGGAATGAACAAAACCAGTAATTATCTAGGCACTTAGCAAAAAGTGGATTTAAATCAAACTACATATCAATGTTTTTAATTTAACATGATTTGCTAAGATTATATTTCAAAGATCACATGTATGTGCCATCATTTGATTTACAAGTTCCATTTTTTTCAGTGTATAGTTTCTTCAGTACAACAACAGTCTTTCAGAAAGGGATAGTACAGCATCCAGAACAAAAATTCTGCAAATTTATCTCAGGTCTTGGCCTGCTGCTCAAACACAATCAGTTGTCAATCCACGTCACTTGTATAGTGGAGAATCAATAGGCTTGGTGAAAAGAAACATGTTAAGGGAAGAGATAGAAATTAAATTGTTATTTCATTCTTGTTTCCTGTTATTTCACATCTTAAATTTTCACAGAACCCAGGGTGTTAAAAACTGTAGGAAAATATGCCAATTTAATTTAAATAAAGCAAGCCGTGACTGACGTTTAAAAGAGGGTCTTGCTTATTTGAATATATGAAAGAGAGCAGAGCTAAGAGGGAGTAGTCCAGCAGCATTGCCTCTCTGCTGGTCGAGACCAGCTCTCCTTCCAGCTGAAAACTGCTGGCTCAGACCTGGCTAAGGACCCAGTTCCCTTTGCAGATTAAGTTCCCAGTGAGGTCTTTAAAGTGTACCTATGAGCCCAGTCCTGTAAGACTACAGCAGCCAAAATTGTCTCCTAAAATTCTCCTACTGTGTCTGTCCAGAGTAAAGCACATGTTGGCAGGACAAAGAATCCCTGTATTTATGTCAAGTCTAGATTTATTTAACATTCACAGTTGAAATCTATAGACCAAAAGATACTTGAGCCAGTAGGATAACTCAGACCACATGTAATCCTTAGTTCAAAAGAAAGCAGAGTCATTACTCAGAAAAACTGAATTTCTAAGAAGCATTGATAATTTTTGCTGCAGAATTATATATGTGAATTTGAACCCATCTCAGTCACAGAAAATTATTGAATACACACAGACAACCTCTTCCCAGGTAAGTGTGCTAGACTAATCTGCTACAAAGAGCACAGACTATTACTGCCTTTCAGGTACCTCTGAAAACCTCAGTCAGGGATTCGTGTTCAAGAAGACTAAATCCAGGACAGGATTTTGGATGGTGAGTCCCAACGCTGCTTGCAAAGATACCTCTTCCCCTGTTTGTGATCATAGACAACCGGCTTCAGAGCCCTCCCTGGTCACAGAACATTGGCTCACACAAATCCCATTCCCAGCCACAGCTACTGGCTCCCTGGCACTGTTTAGGGGCTTCTTCCCAGGCTGCAGATTCACCTCCCGCTTTTGTGGGCTGAGCCTTGAGTCAGCTAAAAGTCTGGTAGGTAAACCTTGGCAAGTCCTGTTTCATAGAATCATAGAATTGATTGGGGTGGAAAAGACCTCAGAGATCATCAAGTCCAACCCTTGGTCCAACTCCAGCCAGTTTACTAGATCATGGCACTCAGTGCCACGTCCAATCTCAGTTGAAAAACCTCCAGGCACAGTGAATCTACCACCTCTCTGGGCAGGCCATTCCAATGCCTGATTACTCTCTCTGTAAAGTTTGAGTAGCTCTGTTCTCCCAGCAGACAGAAAAGGGCAATACTGATGTGAGTGGCGAAGTACTTCAAAGTCTGCTAAGAACACTGCACAGAAAGGCTTCAGAAATGGAAGCAGTAGTTAGAAATATTTACTCTTCTTTTGGGAAAGCCAGGGACTGCAGTCCAACAGAACACCCAGATGTTGGGACAGAGATGCTAGAGGACCGTTAACTCAATCCTTCTCCGTGAGGGCTTTGGAAACAAACTAGTTTGGAAGTACTTTGCAAAATACATATTCTCTGGAGTCATTCTACATTTAGCCAGATAATTTTTAGTTTAATACAGTAAGTAAAAGCAAATGGAAGGATTAAAGGAGGGTAGTGTTCTTTTTCCTCGGACTTTTGCCTACTAAGTTTCATGTCCCCAAAACATTTAATTGGGAGCGACAGTTTCAGAGATAATCATAAGAAGGAAAGCAGCAAAGATCATGCAGAACTTCAAAGAATCACCAGGCTCTAAATGGTCAAAACAATCATTAAAACTCAACCAGAATAATAAAAGTAACGCCATCTACCAGTTAACACTGTGCTCAAGTCAGAGCTAAAGCCCCTTCACATGCAACACTTTGGGTTATAAATTAATGCAACGTTTATATCCTGTTCCTTTCAGTCTGCCAAAGAATGTAACTGAGATAGACACTACTATATAATTACTTTACTCTCTTTTTAACACATAATTAATACTTGGTATGCCTAACTGAAACAAACAGAACTGTCTCCCACTATTTATTTTCAGGGACTGATTTCTCCTCTTTGGTGACCTGAGGGAACAGAATTAATGTGTGCATCAGGGAAGGTTTAGGTTAGGTGTTAGGAAACCACCCCAGAGGGTGGTTGGGCACTGGAACAGGCTCCCCCAGGAAGTGGTCACATCACCAAGGCTGACAGAGTTGAAAAAGCATTTGGACAACACTCTCAGGCACAGGGTGTTATTCTGGGGTGGGGGGCTGTTCTGTGCAGGTCCAGGAGCTGGATTTTATGATCCTCATGAGTCCTTTCCAACTGAGGATATTATTCTATGATTCTGGGATTATGTGCTTTCAATTCTCATGGCTTCTCCCACAACATGTGTGTGTGTGTATATTAGGAGATCATTTGTATGAAGAAAAGCCTAATCTACTATATTTCAGTAGTAGCAAGAAATACCAAAATCTTTAAAAAAAGCATTACAGGTTAAAAAAAAGTACTTAAAATTACAAAATTAGGATTGACACAAAAAAAGTGCCAGTATTATTAGTTAAACATATTCTCTTACCATTCAGTTGTGTTAAATAACACCTAGGAAGAGAAGTTAAAAAAAAAATTATGTTTTTCAGACTAAAAGTAGAAATGCTTAGAGTCTTCCTTGAATCCCATTTCCTACTTTTCTTGGCTCACTATATCTTATTTCTTTTTACCTTGAAGGCCTTGTTATAATGATATGTGATATAAAGGATTAGTATCAAAAATTTAAACATGCATTGTGCTGAAATTATGAGGTACTACTGTGTTATTCTATTAATGAAACATTCTGAGTGAACAGGACTTGAAAACTTCAATTGGATTTTATAGTGTAATAAAAAATAATATTGTGGATATCATCTGCCATCAGATATGTCAGTGAGATAGTCCTGTCACAGCTCCTGCCGAAGTGCAGTAACAATGGAAATGTGCCATGGGTAGAGCTTCACAACAGTGTTCCAGCGCCCGGGCAGCGCACACCCACCAGGAGACATCCAGCACTCCAGGCATACTCCAAAGACTAGTTAAGTTGTACAACACACCTCTGACTGCCAGAGCAACTCAGGATGGGAGGCGTGTAAAGCACATGGCACGCTGGCTCGTTAAACTGGATTTACAGCCCCTCTGTACTGCCAAAACAGTGCTAAGCTAGTGAAGAGTTACACTGCTGCTTGCACCTCCCTCTGCTCCCTTTTCCTCCTATACTCCAGATTTAACTTTGCATATGTCTTCTTCCCCACATACACTCCGTTGCCCTAGGACTGCACATGCCCTTATTTCTCATTGTTTTCCTCCAAGTACCTACTTGGAGGAAATGAAAGATATTTTAGTAATAATGAAAGATATTTGGAGCAATAAGTAGTTTGTATGAAGAAATACTTAGCACTATTCAGATTGCAAAAACCTGCAAAGGCAGATTTTTCATCTTTAGAAAAATAAATCAGGGAAAATTGCTTACAGCTCTGGACATTGAAGTTTTCCTTGTTTGCAATATGACCAAGGTCACAACCAGTTAATTTTCATGGATTAGGTTAGAAAAGGCTGGTGTGTGATCACCTATGGACAGACTGAAAAACTGTGGAACTTTGTGTAGAAAATTTTTTCTGAACATCCCAGTTCTTTCTCAGCACTGGCAAACCATGAACTCTGTGCTTCATTTTCCAGACTTTCATGCATGAAAAACCGCAACATGTAAGAGCTTACTTAAATCTAAACCTGCACGTTTGGGGGAATCTAAGATGCCTGGAGTAGGCTGGTGTAGTACAAATGCCTTCAGAAAAAAACCCCACAAGTATTCCAAGAATGGGAACATCACAAAAGACAACGGACTGAATCACATAACAGATTCACGAAGGCAAAGAAATTCTCACTACAACTTAGACCTGACAAAACTAGTAAAGCAGAACATTTTGCCTGGGATTTGTTCCCTTCTAAGCTTGACTGCTTTCGGATTAGTATCTCTGTTTGCTCTGCCATTTCCTAATCCAAGCTAAAACTGGGATCTTCTCCCTACCTTAGACTTTGGTGCAGTTTCAACAAGGAATGATATGCCAAGATTTTCTCACCAACAGTGATATGGAAAGGACAGTCTTCTGGAAACTGGGAGATGGGAGGAATGGTTTGAACAAACCCATGCACCTAGTTACCCAAGTGTACGCAAACCTATTGTATGAAGCAGGAACACCACTTTGCTTGCTGGGAAGTCAACATGGACAGTAACACTGCTTAATTCTTAAAACAACATAGAAGTCCCAGTTCTCAGGAGAGAGCTACAAGATCTGGATTCCAAACAGGCAGAAGCAGCAAAGCCCATAAAAGGTATGTGAAATCCTAACATCTTTCTCCTGAGCCCTGTTTATGCTAAGGTTTAGTTCTCACCATTTTGTGCACTATGGTACTCCAAGTTCCCTTGTGAGGCACATACCACTCACCACCACCATTCTGAATGTCACTCAGGGTGGCCACCTTAAATCACAGCTCTAACCTGTATCCCTCAAGTACCTGAAGAGCCTGGAGTAACTTTTGCTGAGTAAGAGAGGCTTCCAGGATTGCCTTCAACAAATCTCTTAGAAGTATAGCATATGCTTTATAGTAAGAAAAACCCCCAAGTCTCTCTTTAGAACTGACCACTGACAAAGAATCTGGCACACCACTGGTTAAGTGTTCCAATATCTAATTAAGTTCCATTAAAATGGTTTGTTTAAATCCCAAAATTTATCTGGCTTCAATTTCAAGACATTTCATCCTATTACAGCTTTGTTAGATCAAAGAATTCTGTATTATCAAACTACTTTTCTTCATGGGGGTAATTATAGGTAGATACTAATTTCGTAACCACGTCTGCCTTCAAAGTAAGCTCTCCGAGTATTTTAAGACATGTGCTTGATTTTTGGCACAAGAACTGGATACTGCATTTGGCACTAGTGTAAGCACTACTGGAACAAAAGTACTATTGCCTCCCCCATACCATTTGATATTCCCTTTTTAATGCATCCAAGAATTGCATTTGGCCAAGTGGGAGCTTATGTTCAGCTGACTATCCATCACGTCTCCTAACTTTCTCTCAAAACACTGATCCTTGGGATGGGCTCCCATTCCATTTCCAGATGTACGACTTTACACTTGGTGATAGTGAAACAGGCTGTGTAAGCTGGACACCGGCAAAGAAAAGAATATCAATTAACTGTAAAGCATACAAAACTTAGCGAGCCTGAAAAATTTGTGAGTTGTTAGCATTTCAGTCTCCTGTTGCTTCTCCAATAGCTATTAGGTAAAGCTTCTGGCTTCAGTTCTGAGGAACTAACAGGAAGATGTTGGTCACTGAAAGAGGAGAAGAGTTCACAGAAATTTTATTTCAGGATGTGTCAGCAGCTGGCAGTTACGGACAGCAAGCAACAGCATATTTCCAAGAACCTGAACTTTGTCACAGAATGTTGACAAAGGATCTGCATTATTTACTGTTTAGGGGCTAAATTATTGTCTATCTGCTATATTTTTAACTCAAATTACCTCATAAATGCTCCAAAACACATGCATTGAGTAAGTGGACAGTGCCACATTTTCTATTGCCCTTAGCTCACTTAGTGAGCTGTTTCTGTAAATGCCTACTATGGGACACGTCTGAAGAACAATACCAAAAATCCTGAAAGCTGTGCTACTATAAAAGGTGACCAACTACAGGAAATTACTGGCTTAAATACAGCTAAACTTTAGTACTAGTTTCCACACTAACATTTTGCAGCTGTCATCTGAAAGAGGATTTCAGAGGCAAGCAAGAAAAATGAGTACCATGAAAACTAAATTAACTTTCTCCTCATTAATGCTCTAGTCTATGTACTCCTTTAAACAAAAAATGGGACCTACAGGGCACTCTTATCAGCCAAACAAGGTCCTACAGCACTCATCTTCTATCAGTTCATCTTCTACTCTCTATACCTATCATACACTGTCTGCTATCCATTTGTATGCCTTCATTATATTCACAAAATGCTTTTCTGTTAATATACCAGAACACATGTACAAGTCAGAGGAAGGTAACTGAAAACACTGTAGCAGCGTACAAACTACCAACTGAAACAAATGAACAGGGATAGCGAAGTCAATGGACTTTTCTCAGGTACATCCCTCTGGACATGCAGATTTCATTGCTTCTTGGTGCAACTCTAAACTGAAAGGAGTGAGACTGTACTCTTACAAGATCGATATCGTTACTTGTGCAAAGTGATTATTACATTTTTCACCATTTTTTCCCCTTCATCCAACAAGTTTATGAAAATGTTTTTTCCCTTGTAAAACAGCTTATCTGTTCATGGAGATGCGTAATGAAATACTTTTATGATTTTCAACTCACACCCATTAAGCCTCTTTCAAGCATGTTACCAGTAGTCTAATGACTTCCACTGAATAGTTGTAAGGAAATGCTAAATTCTGATTTAGTGCCGTTAGCTTAAATGGACAAAGATGTCGGTACTTCCACAATTAGATCCAAGCTGTGTTACTGTATTTTGAAGCTTGACTCCCAACAGGGAAATAACCAGTTCAGGTTGTTCGAGTATTTAGAAACACTGACCCATCTGACTGACACTCAGCTCTTTTGCCAGTTCCTAATCACATTCACAAAGTCACCCAACTATTTTTAGTTAAGCTGCCATCATAATTTCCCAAGTTATTTTAAAACAAAACTAGCTTCAGACAAGCTTCAATAAATGAGCATTGCTGTTAAAAAGGTTTATTTAAACTGAAGTGCAGAAATAAGCCCTTGCACAAACGGGCATTAAAAATAAAAATCAATGCCAGCAATTTTTAAATGGAGATCCTTCACTGGTGATGTAAATACAGCTTGCCTGTACCTGAAAAAAGTGTTTCAGTCAGACACAACTTGTTGATCTGTTGCACCAAATGCCTCAGCAGGCTAAGACTCCTCCAGTAAACTGCTTGCAAGATGAGAAATCAGTTTGAATGCAGAGCTACATGTCTTACCAGTCCCTGTTTCAAATCTGTTCTCTGCTACATCTACACATTATCAGCAACTGCTCATACCCTCATGAGTCCGGCAGTCTCCACTTCTGTAATACCTACAGTAAAACACTGCAAACAAATTATGTAAACTAATTATCTAGAATGTGGAAAATATTTTGCTATTTTCTTAAGTATTTCATAGTTCCTTTGGTAAAAAATACCTGAAGATGTTCAGAGCTGGAAGTAATTATGATCTTGAAATCAGGATCTTAAGATGTTCTTTACATAGAAAAATTTTTACCCAGTTTTCTAGTGCCCTACAACTAAGAAGGAATCCTTCACAGCATACAGCTCAGTATGTCATTTACTGTGCTTTTAATCACAACAAAAATAAATAATTGTTGCCACTCAAAACCTGATCTGTTATCTGTACAAATCCTTCCAAATTTTCTTCCTCCTAATGAAGGTTAAACAGTATCTGCATACTGCTAATTCAAACTATAAAAGGTTCTCTGAAACAGGTTTCTCCAAAGTGAACTTGGCAACCACCACCACTTCAGAAGACGATCATAAAAAAGAGACTAATTGACACAAAAGCCTCTTTTGTGCAAGATTGTTTTATTAACAGACCAGAGTTTGAAATATTGCAGCTGGGCATCTGCATCTGCAAGGGAAAAAAAGAAAAAGGTATCATTAGGCACATGTACATCTGAAACTTCTTTGGTCACATGAAAAAGTAATACATTTTTACAATTTATAATTTGGGCTGAAAACACATTAATTTCACTCGATTGAAGACTGCAGTAGTCTTCCACACAATAACTTCTAGATTAATATCTCATTGAAACCACAGATTTTAAGTGCCAGACCTAACAGGCTAAACATTTATACCAGAGATACCATTGATATCTATACCTGATATTTAAAGACATGCTGAGACATTGTGCATGTTCTAACATGTGCTTAAAATGAGAGTGCAGCAAATTTCAAGGACTATTTACATACAAAAATGAAAACAAAAAAATGGCTTGAGATCAGTTCCCTCCCGTAAAGTTTGTTTGAAAATTAATGAAATTCAGTATGTTGCCAATACTGAACTGTCAAAATTTGCTATCAAGGACTATGCTCATCCCCCCTAGCTATATGAAGGAATCAGTTCTGGAAGTCTATTTTTTAATTCATTTGAAACATCACTTAAGTAATCAGAAGTAAAAACAAATAGCAGGAAACCATCTACATGTAGGAAAGAGGAATACTCTTCTTCAGATACACGACCCTTCATAATGACAGTATTTAAGAGTACTGCCAGCATGTTAACTGAACCTGCTACTCGAGTTGCCCATTACCTCAGCAGAAACCACAACATTCTTTTTTCTACATGTAGGCTACTTCTATTTTAAGTGTGCACTCTATTCAAAACGGTAGCAAAACAGCAGGAATACAGAGTGGAAAACACAAGATCGATCAATTATGTTCGATTTACAGAGTAATTTATGTTTGCAGTTCAAGCAGAACAAATAACTGCTTATAAGCATAAAATAAGAAACTGCAAGGTCACTTCCCAAATTAAAAGGTGGAGAGTAAAGCCCTAATGTAGCCACTTACGTGAAATGCTGAGCTACAAGTCCAATGAAAACCATGAGCAACGAGCTGAATATCCCTAGTTTTTCTGCCCATGGACCAACCCTCAGTACTAACGCTCACAGGCATTTACAGCCACAGCAATAGCGAACTACAAGCTTCCCTCCTGTAGGAAGGCTCCCGATAACAAGACCACCAGATGTTTGGCAGGGAAGACGAAGCATAAAGGATCTACCCTGACATAAAAGCTGCGATGTTTCCATTAAAAACAGCAGTTTCCATCTTATGTTCAGAAACCAGACAGGAGCATAGAGTGAAACTAGTTTTCCTCAATCCTGGGTATGAAGTCTCATGCATTAGCTTCAGGGAAACATCTATGAGTACTGAACCTTCTGCCATCAGCAGCAAAATTTCTACAAGAACACTAATGTGAGTAACTTAACATCAGCCCAGGCACCAAATGTTACAGCAATTCTGCTTCTCAAAGTTACCCACTTCTTCCCGCTAGCTGAGCTAAAAAACTTTACAAGAACACTGTCCCCAGTAAGCAACTATTTTCCTCAAGTGCAAATGTCCCCATGCCTCTAACCAGTGCTTTAAAACTCTGCTGGCTTCACAAACGGAGGTAACACAACAACATGCAAGAAGCTTTGGGGGCATGAAAACTGAGGAAGACAGCAGCCTACAAAAAAATCTCCAAGAACAAAAGCTGTCAATCAAACAAAAGTATTTCCTAGATCTCCTTTCACTCCTTGGACAGACAGTAGACCTCAATGAGGTCAGCTTGCTGTGCCCTCTTGGCTGTAAGCATATTTTTTAAAGATTTGAGAAAAAAACCCAAAAAACAAACAAAAAACCCCCCTTCCCTCCCCTCAGAAACTTTAATTTCTGAGAACTTATCCAAATAGCAACTGCACCTGTTTAACACTGTGAATTCACAACACTATACACCTTTTTTATTAACCAACCAATTGGGATTTAGGAATTCCAAAGTAAACTGCACATCTGATGTAGAAGAAAAAACAAACCCCTACAAAAAACGAAACGATGAAAAAACAAACCCAAATAAACCCCAACAAACCAATCAAAAAACCTTCTTGGTTTGGGAGGAGTAAGTCTGGGGAAAATTGCATCTTTGACTGTTATCCTCTCCAAGCACCCTAACACTAACAAGTTTTTTTGAATTTCAGCATGCCTGTCACACCAAAAGGGCATTTATCTTTGTCTGAAGTTAAGCTATAGGCAACACCAAAGCGAGTTTAGTGTGTAAAAAGCAAAGGGAAGTACAAGAACTCTGACAAACATCTGGCTTTAAATAGCTGAAACTTTTCACCAAAGCTGAAACGGCAGAGTGACAACAATAGATGAGACAGATTGTTTGAAACAGATCATACCTTTGAACTAGATCCTACCTTCAGGTCTCAGCTGTCACTGTTAAACTACCTTGAGTACTGATAAACCTTCCCATTTCTAAAGGACATACTACTCAAATGGGCAAATTAGTTTTTCAAAATTACCATCGTGGTCATTATACATAGAAGTTTTAATTGAATCATTCTGAAGTTTGAACAAGCTGAAAACTTAGACCAGTCCTAAACAGCCTTTTATAGAAAACACAAAAAAACCACTTGCAACCACAAAACTTTGATCAGATTAAGAATTCATGAGGGCGTGAAAGTTTTAGCCAAGTCCTCAAAGCTTCCCATCATAAAATCAAACACAGTTTTAAAAGAAGTGATTATTAATGTATTTCCTAAACATACTAGCTACAAAGACAATTTATCTTCCTCACGAATGCTTAAGCTTTAGTAAAACTTCAAAAATAAAACCAGAACACTGTATTGTCCAAGTAGCTTTAGACTGTAGGTACCACCCAAGCATGAGTGAGCATCTATAAAATTTGACTGACAATAATGGCAGCAGCCTACAGGGCAAAGCTGGAACACTGGATTGACTTTGGCAACATCTCACCATTAGTTCATTCTTCTTATGAGTCTGTTGATCTGGTCTTCTCTGTTACCAGCATCCCCACCCTCCACGAAGTGGATCGTTTTCTTCTTCATTCCACCCCGGGGAGAGGATAACTTGAAGGGCCAAAGGAAGTTGTTCACCACTTTGAAGTTCTTGCCAACAGTGTAAATTTCATGGATCACATCTTCCATGCAGATGATGCCAAGCTTTCCTAAAATTCAGAAACATTGTTTTCAGAAAGACTACACAGCCACTGGTCAATAACAAGCTAAAAATTATCACGTTGTTATTGTCATGCCTACTTATTTTGATAGATTTCAGGAAGTCAGAAAGCACTCACTGTCATGAAACCAAATGACTGACTCCTCCAATTAAGGTGAATTAGCTGCAGCCAACTCAACATCTAGCTGGCACATTTGGCTAAAATTTGCAAGCAGCAATGAGGAACAACAAAAAGCAACTCTCAGTTAATCTTAGGAAAATAAGACTGTTCTCTGAAGAAAGGCTAGATTAAATACACTTAAACCATAGCTATGAGTATCCCACGGAAATTCACTGATCTATTTAGTCAGGCTGTTGAATAATGCAACAGCATGTTTCCGTAATGCCTTCAGAGAGTCTTTAGCAACAAGTTGCAAGTTAACTGCTTGTAAAATACACTGGTGAAAAGAAAAGTGATTATAATGCAATACTTGTACATTTAGAATCTGTTTATCTATTGCACTGAAAAAGAAACAAACATGACACAGCCTAATTTGAAACAAAATGCAAATAAAGTGCCAAAAAAAGGAAGAAGTTTAAGTCTTAGCTTTCCTTCGTGCTGGCACAACTGCAAAAGCAGCAGCCTCCTGGAGCAGTCCATATCCCACCAACTGTTCATCACACTTTGTTATTACTAAATACTCTGATCACTTTTAATAGCTAGTTTTTCTTTCAGCAAGTTCAAAAAGTCCATTTGCCAGATCATGAAAGTCAAAGACACAACATTTAATATTAAGCCTGAAAGTTCAAAGCTATGTATGATGATTCTTTCCTGTTGCAGCACAGCTGAATGTTCCACTGACCTATTAAAGGTCAAGGAGTTTACATTTAAAATTACAAATTCGTAATGCTAAAATGTCATTATTTACACTGGTTTTCAATATTTTATAACAGAAGTTACTTCTTTGCTTTGTATTAAGCAATTAAAACAGAGGTAGAGATACTAGCTAAACACTAGTATGCTCCGGAGGCACACACGGACTGTTGTCCAGCTCAACGCTAATCACCCCAAGGCACCAGGCTGGTTTCTGGCTTTGCTCAGCAGTGTTTACCCAGGCGTTTCTGTATCAGGCGGTTGTCAGTGAGAGCAATGCGCTGCTTGTTGATCTTGCCATAACCGCGCTTGTAGATCAATTCATGCACGGACTTCAGGTTGGGGTACCTGAAACAGTCAAAAAAAAAAACCTGTTAGTCTTTGCAAGCCACATTCCAGGTCAAAACTCCAGATTTTAGACTTCCATAACAAATCATTTAAGATCATTTCCACATATCCCAAATGTAAATACAAAAGCAACAGAGAAGCAAATCTTACACCAGGTTCCTGAGAACACCAGTATGAGTGCAATTATATTCATCAAGCATTACCCTTAAAGCACTGCCTTAGTCATGTTTTCAATTCAGAGCAGGGAAAGCACAATGAACATAAAAAACCCCTACAAATCTAGCACAGCAAAACACAAAAGGTGCTCAACACTTGCACACTGATTAGGTAAAACTGGCCATTTCACTCACCCCCAGGCAATGTAGGGTTCAACAATCCGCAACATGTTGATAGAAGCTTTGTTGAGTTTTACAAATGTGCCATTAAAAATCTGACGCAGGCGAAGAAGCTGCAACACCTTGCGGACCTTAGGGCTGACACCATTGGTGCTAGAGAACAAAGGGAAAAATCCTCAGTTAACATCCCAGAAACACCAGGTAACATGTTAAAATAAAACAACACACAACAGAACTGTCCCCATATGAAAATGCATCACTATTTCACCAATGACACAAAGCAAGCTTACTAATCTCTATATATTTCAGTGTTAAAACATCTATTTCCATTATACTGAATATTTCAGTATTATACTAAAACAATTCAGAAGTACCCTTGTGCTCTCCTGAACATAATTCTTCCAACCACATCTTCTCTTAATTTTGTAACACCTTACCAAAGGAGAATTAAACAAACACTTGAAGAAAAGCTCAGCAGAACGTTTGGGAATAGGGCCATGTCATTTTATTGAGCTCAAGCTCAATTAAGCTCAAGCTCATGAAAACAACTGCATGTATTTGCAGCCTTGTCTTCTCAAAAATCAGGGATTCCCAAGGACAACAGCCAGCTAAATGACTTGGTACTTAAATATGCCTCTGGTGCATCTACAACATACTGCCAACCACTGCCCAAGCAGGTAAGAAGACGTTAATCTTATTCACGTACTTAAGTCCTCAAAATACAAAGATAACTTCAGTGCTTTTGAACATGAAATTGCTTACAGCTGTATTCAACCTTACCCTCTTATCCTGATCACAAAAGCCAGTTTTGGCTCAGCTGGGACATAGTAGTTGCCAGCTTTCCGGGCCATCCTGGCCATGCGGATCTCCTGCCGGTACATGTGCCTGTACTCCTTGTGGTAAGCCTGGGCTCTGGCATAGATGAGTTTTCTTTGCGCCTTACGGTACTGCAACAAATTGGAAATTGCTTAGTGTTACATAAAGCCTTTAAAGCCATGAAAATCACCTTCAAATAACATGCCACACTCTGAAACTTCCCACAAATAACACAGATTAAGTACCATGCAGCTCAGAACAATCCTCACTGAAGCTCTAGGGAACATGTCAGGCTGTTACACAGCAGTACTGCTCTGCCTTGAACAAGGCCATCTTTCCTGACATTTCCTCGGGAACTGCAGTGATAGGACAAGGAGTGACGGGTACAAATTGAAAGACAGGAAAAAGAGGTTAGATGTTAAGAAGAAACTCATCATTGTGAGGATGCTGAGGCCATGGCACAGGCTGCCCAGAGAAACTGTGGCTGCCCCATCCCTGGCAGTGTTCAAGGGCAGGCTGGATGGACCTCTGAGCAACCTCACCCAGTGGGAGGTGTCCCTGCCCATGGCAGGGGGGCTGGGACAAATGATCTTTAGGTTCCCTTCCAATCCCTTAACATTCTATGATAGTGCATCAAGCTCACCCTCACAAAGGGTATGACATCTTGCCTTGTACAAGACTAACTTCAATGTGACAGACAACTGTACACTTGACCCTTAACCGCCCAGATCTGGTTCGTTAGAAATCAAAAAAAGTACGTTTTAGTCCAAAACATTAAGAAAATATCAACATGCTGGTCCTAAATACTGTGTATTGCAGCACATCAGTAGCAACAGCTGATACTGTAACAGACAAGCAATCTAAGTCAAGGGGTTAAAGAATATTCACCTTTTTTATAGCCAAAATCTTCTTCTGCCGTTTGGCTTTCATGGCCGCGTAGGCCTGCCGCTTCTTCAGCAGGCTCTCGGGCACAGAGGGCACCTTCTTTGCTCTAAGTAAAAACAGAAATAAAACCCACCTCTTTAGGCTGAGATGAACAAACCCCAAGAAGTTCCACACAACAAACATCAATACTGACTCTCTGCAACACAAGGGGAGCACAGGCCATGCTGCCTCCAGGCACTGCACTGTGGCATCGTCCTTGTTCCCACTGCTCCCAGACCTAGAAGAGTGTCCCAGGACAATACCCCGGGACTGCACTAGGTAATTTTCTGGGTTCAGAACCTGCACAGTTCCCCTTTTACCCAAGACAAGGAACCCTGACAGACCAACTGCTGAGCTGCACACGACCTGCATAGATGGATCACTGTATGGACTGAAACCACTACAGTGAATAGTTTTTTTCCTTACCTTGCTGCAGAACAACTCGTAATAAAACAAAGTCTGTTTCAAAGAGAATTTCTCTCTGATTAATGAGCATTTCAACAGGTGTGTGAAGAGGAAAAGCTAACTTGGCAGTACTCTGAAATTTATTTCATAGCACATTCAACCAGCTCAGATTCTCACAGAATCACGGAGTGCAGAAGGCTGGAAGGGACCACAGTGGGTCACCTGGTCCAACCTCCTCGTTGCACCGGACTGCAGCCAGATGGTTCTGGAATACCTCCACTGAGGGAGACTCCACAACCTGTCTGGGCAATGTCTTCCAGTGCCTGGTCACCTGCATGGTAATTAAGTTCTTCCTCATACTGAGTGCAGCTTCCCGCGCACGGTTCTACCCCCTGCCTCTTATCCTAAAGATTTTAAAGCTTTAGACGCGGCAAAACCCGCCAGGGTAGCGTTTATAGAACCACAACCACCCAGGCGAGCTCGCGCCCCGGCGCACGCGGCGATCCCTCCGTGCTCCAGCCCCAGAGCAGCTCTGCCCGCCCTCCCGCCCAGCCCGGCACCCCAGGCCCGCCTGGGGCCCGCTCTCCCTCCCGCCCCGCCGAGAGCCGGCGCCCGCAAAAGGCCTGGGCCGCCGGCGGCTCCAACTCCGCCGCGCCAGACCCTCCCCTCTCAGCGCCGCCGGCGGAGGCCTGGCGGTCCCGGGGCGGTGGATGGCGGCGGATGGGCCGGGCGGGCCGACACTCACTCCTTGTCCGCCATCGCAGCGCCGGAAGAGAGGGCCGTGCGCATGCGCGGCGAACCCTTAGCCCATTCGCCCGCGCAGGCAGGGCCCTGAGCGCAAACAGGACCCCGCACTTGGGTGTCCGCCGTTGTGCCTGAGCGCAGGACGGGCGCCGAGGTAGCCGCCGAGTGCCTGAGGTAGAAGTGTCCGGGAGCCGCCTCCGCCTGGGGGGGCTGGAGCGGGGCGGGTCTGGGAGCGGCCGGGACAAGGGTCCGTCGTGTCCTGCGGCCAGGAGTGTCTGGGAACGGCCGTGACTGGGGACTGGCTGTGTCTCGGGGGCCGGTCGTGTCCTGGAATAGCCGTGACTGGGGACCGGCTGTGTCCCGGGGACTGTGTCCCGNGCCGCGTCCCCCCGAGCGCTCCCCGCACGGCACCGCGGGGATGTCCCGCTCCCCGCGGCTGGACGGGACCCGCCGAAGGAGCTCGGCTTTGGGCCTTGCCGCCCGCAGGAGCGCTCGCCGGGATGCACCGGGAAAGGGGAACGGCGGGCTGCGGTCGTGCCGGGGTGTGCTTTCCTTAGGCTGGGCGTCTTTTCGGCTCGCCACGGGGAACCGGTGACTGCAGAGGGGAGGGCGGCCGGGGCAGCGCTGCCCGGCCCGGCAGCTCCCAGGGCTGCTCCCGTCCGCGCCCACCTGCGCTCCAAAATCCATCTCCGGAGGCGCATCATCACTCGCGTCCGGGAAGAAGGGAAATTAGTGGAACTCTGAGCAGCGAAGGACTGTCCGGTGTAAAAGAAGTGTGGGCAGCGGGGCTGGGGATAAGCAGTGCCGAGCGCCGCGTTTGCTGGTTTTCTTTGTCGCCCGTTGACAACACGCAGAGGTGCCGGGTGGCACTTACACCTGAGAGCGTTATTGGGGATGCTTGGGATTCTAGTTGGGATTACAGCTGTGTTAATGTTGGTTTTTTTACAATACTATTATTTTATGCTAATACGTATAGAAAAATTATAAAAGGGGCTGATTAAAATGAGCATGCAAATGTGAACTAAAACACCTGTAATATCTACTAAGGAAGAGGCTGTCTGCATATTCTTCCAGAACTTTTGAACCCGCATTTCTGCTAAATCCCCGAGGCAGCGGTCACAAATGCAAAGCTCCAACAACTTCTCTGAAAACTGGCGCAGGGAAGAGCGCGCAGTGTCCTGCTCCTTGGGACGCGGCTTCAGGCGGGCAGAGGCAGCGGGACGAGTCCTGCCCGTGCACGTGTAGGCAATGGCGAGGGCGCGCTCTGCTCCTCCTGCTCCGGGACTGGCAGATGCCCCTGGAGCGGGATGCTGGGCGCCGGGGGCCCGCAGGGTGCCCGTCTATAGGGAGCGGCCGCTGTTGTCGCACAGAAAAAAAAGTACTTTTCCGTGTGCCGGTACCTGTGAGCTCCCATTTCAGTCTGTGGCCCTACATCTGCCTGGCACACCGAAAAGCCATGCGGGTTTTGTTGAGCAGTCTCACAGCTCAGCAGAACCCGAGACATCCCGCGGGCCCCCGGCCGTTCCTACCGCTCCCGCGCACCCTCCGCGCTCGGTGTGCCCCCGCTCCCGGGAGCGGCCCCGCGGTGGCGCTGCGGCGGGCGCGGCGCTCCCCGGGAGCTGTAGTCCGGCCGCGGGGCGGGGCAGCCGCGGCCGCTCCCACTCCCCGTCCCGGTGGGAACCACCCCCGGCGGGGGCGGGGGATCCCGGGAATGCGGGGCGGGCCGGCCCGGCCCAGAGGCGGGGCTCGGCCGTNGTCGCGTCCACGCTGGCTCCGCGGCGTGTGTGACTGAGACGGGGCGCGGGGCTCCGAGGGCGGAGAAGGGCAGCCCGGCGGCGGGAGCCCCGGGAGCGNTATAGAGGGCCGAGAGAGCAAGATGTTCACTGCCAGTAGTTGGGCCGCGGGCGGGACGGGACGGGGTGGCGGCAGCAGCAGGAGCGAGCGAGCGGGCAGGCAGAGTCGCGTCCACGCTGGCTCCGCGGCGTGTGTGACTGAGACGGGGCGCGGGGCTCCGAGGGCGGAGAAGGGCAGCCCGGCGGCGGGAGCCCCGGGAGCGCAGCCTCCCTCGGTGCCCGCAGCGGGCGGCCCCGGGCGGCAGCGGCCCCAGGTGCGGGAGCCGGGGGGCGGGGGGGCTGCCCCCCGCGCTCCGGCAGCATGAACATCCTGCTGGAGTTCTTCGTGGTGACTTTC
>VWZG01011936.1:291038-324858 GCA_013396735.1 Grallaria varia
GCTGTGGGCGTTCGTGCTGGCCGCGGCCAAGTGGCTGGTGCGGCCCAAGGAGAAGAGCGTGGCGGGGCAGGTGTGCCTGATCACCGGGGCGGGCAGCGGCCTGGGCCGCCTCTTCGCCCTGGAGTTCGCCCGGCGCCGGGCGCTGCTGGTGCTGTGGGACATCAACACGCAGAGCAACGAGGAGACGGCGGGCATGGTGCGGCACATCTACCGCGAGCTGGCCGGGGAGGAGGCGGCCGAAGCCGCCCCCGGAGGTAAGCGCTGCCGAGCCGGGCTGTCCGGGCGCTGCCCTCGCCGCTCACCTGCCCGCCCGGCCCCGGCCCCGGGCTGGCACCGCGAGTGCCGCGGGCCGGCCCTGTGCCCGCAGCCCTTCTGCGCCCGGCCTCGGGCGCCGGCGGCGGCTTTAAAACCTGCGGCTGTTCCTAAAGCGCTTTACTATCGCTGTCGAACAGCCCAGTCCTTGTGTACGGCGGTGACACCAAAGTAAATGGAAGTGTTGCTGGTTTGGGGTTGTATTTGCTGTCTTCACTTAACTACTTGTTTGAATGTCAAAACGCCAGTAAGAACTCTGTTGTCCCCCGCCCCTTCTGTTCTCTTATCTGTGTTCTTTAGTAGCTGGAGATGGAGAGAAAGATGCGCGGCCCCAGTGTAGCTTGCAGGTTTACACGTATACCTGTGATGTGGGCAAAAGAGAGAATGTCTACTCGACAGCCGAGAGAGTCCGCAAGGAGGTTGGCGAAGTGTCTGTGCTGGTTAACAACGCTGGTGTGGTCTCTGGGCACCATCTTCTGGAGTGTCCTGACGAGCTTATTGAGAGGACCATGATGGTCAACTGTCACGCGCACTTCTGGGTAACTATAACTCCTTTCTGCTGCCCTTTTTGGCGGTTAATTTTGGGAAATGGGCTGCTGTTGCTTAACTCCTTGAGTTTTGCACTTGCTCCTTTTCATTTGCAAACTCACTGCTTTTGGGGTTTCTTATTTTAAACTGACTCTTCTGTTTAACAGGAATGATGGTATTAAGATTGTTAACAAACAGCTTTAAATCGACTATACCCTCCCAGAATCCAGAGTTCTAAGTCTTGTGCCTAAATCTATAGCTCTGGATATGAAATCCTTTACAAGCATAACCTCTGAAACTGTTTAAAGGTTGTTACTGTTAATGAACGGCTTCCCAGCCTTCCTCACATATTCTTCTGCCAGCACCCTAGCAGCTTTAAGGTGCTGTTTTAATGATGGCTACAATAGCAAGCTTGCACATTTGTGGAAAAAAAATGTTTAAAACTCCTGCTGGAAATGTTGTTTGAATTGCCTTGGAGGCAAATTGTTGCTTTTGAAGGCTGGGAGGAAAGGCGAAAAAGATTTCTCAAGAAATCAAGCCAAGAACACTTTTTCAGGAATCCTGTGTATTTGTCCTCATAGCTTTCTCTGGGGGCTGCCTGTAGAAGTAAGAAAACCTTGAATATGGTTTCTGGGGTGGTATTGTCACCATAACTGTTAGATGCTAACTGAGGAGAACAAGCTATATGATCTCAATTCTTTTTGTCCATCTAAACTTTTCCTGTGTGGTTTATTTTTAAACCCATGGTGGTGTGGTGTTACATAAATTGGAGTGTTGAAGGAGGGCATGATGCACACTTGGGTTAGCATTAGCTGTCAGACTGAGACCATTGTTAGTGTTAAAACTGTTCTTTGATTCTTCAAATAAGGTTATGAAATACACTTGCATAACAATGAAAGGATTAAGCAATCTGAAATACACTTCAACTTAAACCTTCTTTGACTGGTCTTACCTTTTCATAATAAAATTTTGTAAAATGCTGCATCTTCAAAACTTAGAAGGCCCTCCCAAACCAAACTTTTTTAATGTGGAAGTTAAATGCTGTTTCATAACCCTAAAGGAGCCCCTTCAAATCTGTGCTGTGAAACACTTAATGGCAGAGCAGCCCCTTTCCAATGTATTGTAAAGCTTGCAGAGAGAGTGCTTGAACCTCAATGCTCATGAGATAGTATATTTAGAAACTTTTAAACTCTGAAAATATATTTTAAGGCAATCTGAAAGGTTCTGAGAAAGCTCACATGACTTCTCATAATTAAGAGCTCTGTGTGTTCCCCTTCATAAAAGTTGGTGCTTAAGCCAATAGATGTGCACTAGATTTAATGACTGTTATTGATGTGGTTTAAATGTCGAATCGACGGTTTCCAAGAACTCTAAATTATGACATCACCATGAGTTAAAATATGGGAGGATCCTAAATTCTCCAGCTGTTCTTCCTTCAGGCCTAAGTCATACACTTCTTTTTAACAGTTTCAGAAACCTTTTTAAAGCACTCTGTGTGTTCTGAGTCTTTTGCAGTAATAGAAAATTAAACTTAGAGTCTAGTAATGCTATGATTTGGCTTCTCTAACAGTTCCGTTCTTCTCTAAGTGTTAGTGTGAAGTGACTTTAAAATTTAAAAGAAAAAAAAAATTAGTCCAAGAAGGTATAGCTAGGTCTAAGTGTGGAACTTGAGAACTTGGCTTAAGTCTTTAAGAAGCAGTCAACACCCTTTATATTTAATTGAGGATCTGTTCATATGTACACTTCCTGTAGATTCTGTGTCCTGCTTTGCTTTATCTGTTTTCTTTTGCTGTTGTTAAAGATCTTTTCCTTGTATTCCCCTTCATGATCCCAGAAAAGTTTGGCTTGACCAATAGTGGGTGGACTTCTGTTGAAAGTAATACTACTTAATTCAGAAGATATCATCTGAATCAGCTGATTTGAAGCCAACTTTTTTGATGCAAGTCAATGCTGACTTAAATAGAACAATGTGTCTAGATGTGTGAAGTCTTATATAGCTAGTCTTTTCCATGTCAGCTAAAGTGGTGGTCCAAAAGCAAAGCTAATACTCTGGAGTATTATGTAGGCTTTTAACTATTCTTGGAGGGTGTTTAGTCCAAAAAGCTGTAAATGGATTTTGTAGAGGCATGGATCTTGCATGTAATATTGCTTCAGTAGTTAAATTTCTGTACTTTCTGAGGTTTGGGGTTTTTTGTTTTTTAATGTGGTTTGGGGGAAATTGTATTTCGTCCTTTGATCATTAACCAAGCCTCACTGTGCTTCTATATAAAAACTGAGAATGAGACTCTAGTACTGCTCCCTTGAAACATCTGATAAAAGATTGACTACTTGCTCTCCATGCTGAATGCAGGTGATCTGAGCTTGCTTTTACGTTAGCAGCTACCACCTGAAGGCTGCCCAACTTCTGTAGTAGGCAGTGACATGAAAATCTGTCACTGTTTTGCTGTTGTGACTCCAACTGGGCTGTGTACCATATCACACACTGGCAGTCAAGAGATCCTTAGCATGCCACAGCCTAAACAGATGCTTTCCATTTTGCTGACATTTATGATTTGTGTAATCCTTCCTGTGAGTGTTCTATATAAACATGTCACCACTGCATCATATAGCAATTTCCACAGCATAAAATCCACTGCAGTATTAAAAACCTGTTATTTCATGCTGTGATAACTTGAATGCTTCTGATATTGAAAACATAGGGATCAAATCCATTCCTAGTTTGAAACAAGCCAGCTCTGGTTTACTATAATTTACAGATGCATAAAGTGTAGCAGAAGTGTAATGTTATCTTTCCTGCCAGTCTGTTGCAAGAATAATAACTTACTTGGCTGCACTTGTCAATTATTAGAACTGAACTTCTGCAGATTAAGAAATTTTCTTCCTCTGATATGTCAGGATTCAAATTTTAAAAATGCTAAATCAGTTTTTAGCAAATACAGGAATAAGATTTTTTTCTTGTAGTTTTACAATAAAGCTTAAGTATCAAAATACTGTGTTTTTAGATTGTGTCACTGTATTGACCAAAACTACTGTACAAACTCATTTTTGGGGGGACAATTTGAGTCTTGCACCTACTCTAACAGTCTGGAAGAATAATCTGTTACTGGATAAGTAGATATTAATACTGTACATCACCTGGGGAATGCTTCTAGATTTGGTTGTTGGGGCAGGGGCAAGGTGATGAGCAGGGTCTGAAAATCTTGTGTGGAAGGTCCTTCTGTACAACAGGTCTTCAGTATTTAGCTCTGAGAGAACAGTGATCTGTGTTTGTTGTGTGGATACTCCAAATCTTTCAGCTTAGTCTCCTCCTAGAGTTCGCTTCAACTTACCAAAAGGGGGAAGCAAAAGCATTCTCCTCTAGCTCTATCATATTAAAAAAAAAACAAAAAAAAAACCCATGTAGAGACAGACTAGGACCTGGAGTTTTAAGACCTGTGCACTGCTTTCTGAGCTGGAGTATTTGCAAATGACCTGATTTTTTTTTTTTTAAAGGTATACTGGCATATCTGTAGGAATTGAAGTTATTTTTTAGGTGACCTGACATTGATACAGGAAGAGATACATACTGATTAAAGAGGAAAATATTTACTAAGTACTTAGGGAGTTCATGAATAGTTTAAAACCTCTACAATTTAAATGTGTCTTGGAAAGATGATTAATACAGGGTTACTAAATGAAATACCCATTTCTTCAGCTGCTGTATTGTCAGCCTAATTAGACTGAGATGGTTGCTAAAGCCTTGGAGAGTAGCAGTGGCTTAAAGTTGTCTAATATATCAGTATTTATGTAGTGTTGTTCTAGTCTCTTCAAGCTCTCTGGTGTTAAATAAAGCTCACTTCTGCCTATAGTTTAGTTCAAATACAGAAGTAGTACAATGAATGTGCATGCTGAATCTTCTACAAAAGAAAAAGCAGCTCATGTTACTTGAAACTATACTCTGTTGAGTCTTGTGGCCTGTTGGTGTAGCAGATTAATTTTTTGTCATCAAATCCAGGATTCAAATATCCGTGATCAAATACAGAGATAATATTCAACTGACTGGCCAACTAGCTATATTTAGTATTTTGGATGAGTGGAGTTAGCAACTTCAATTGATTTTTTTTTTCCTTTTTTTTTTCTAATTTCATGATAGTGTACCCCAAGATGTACAAGGTTACTTGCATAGTTTAGTCTACATGTTCTTGACTTTTTTTTCTTTGAAAAATTAGTTGGATCAAGTTCAATCAAAACATGCGTATGTGATCCAAAAAGTATCATCAAAACTAACGCTTCCCTTGCAAAATTGTTCCAACTACATGCCACCAGTAAATTACCCTGGACAGCACATGTGTTTCATATACTGTGGTAGCATGCTGGGTAATGAGTATGAAGGAAAAAGCAATCATACTCTTAGCTACGGAAATAGTCATATTAGTCATACTTAAAACTTGTAAGTGCTTTGGTATGGTTCTGCTGGTCATATGTTCTTGGGTTCCTTTCTCAAAAAAATTGAGGGAATCTATCAGTTGAGAAAATACTGTTTTCCAGATGCAAGCCCCCAAGTCTGCACTTTCTCATTTTATGAAGCAATGTGGATAAATATTTCTGAAGCTTGAGTGGGCACAAGTCTACTAGTTCAGAGCTTTATTTCATGATCTATGAGGACTTGTCAAGCACAGTTGTCACCAGCATGCAGTCTTTAATTTTGTAACATGTATCTTGCAATCTGTGTATATCTATAATTCAGCTTTGTAGTCATGTTTTAGTTACAGTGATCACTTAACTAAAAGAAAAAAAAATTGCAGGTTTTTCTCTTTTTTTTGAGGGGGCACCAAGCCATACCATTTATTTAGGTACCTGTATGTCTGAGCTTTGGCCATAGCAGAGATCTTGTATCAGTTTCAGAATAGCCACGGATGAGGATAAAAATGACTTTTCAGACAATGTACTCATCTGAAGAGCCAACATGCATAACTAAGCATGTTGAGATGGAGTGGTAGGTAGGTCTTAGTCTTATGCAAAACTCCTCTTCATTTGCCTTGTATATGAATCATGAGTTCGAGCATCTATAATTGAAATTCAACAGTACTGCCCACTGAAACATAGTTGTTTCACATGTTTCTCAGTTCTAGTCCCTGAGGGCTATTGAGACTGTTCCATCCTGGTTCTTCATTGTCTGCTGTATCTTGATGATAAATGCGTAGTTACATATCAAGGAGTCTGAGCAAAAGAGATTATAGCACTCTTGGTTAATTAGCAACACTTCCATCAGGGCTGTGGGAAAATCATATTGAAGATTCTTTGAATGTGTTACAACACCAACCTTCCTACATATACTTTCTGTACTAGAGCATCTTCCTTGTATGGTGGAGAATGCTGACTTCTTTTTTTCAAATGGCAGCTGAATTTGTGTATTTCCCTTCCCTCTCACTGATGATGTAAAGTATTTGATTTTCATCCCAGTCAGTTAATAAATCTAAAAATGACTATCCAAAATGTTTTGCTTACAGTGCTTCAGTTATACCTGAGGTTTTGTGACAGCTTCACTCAGATGTACTTCAGAATTTGAAAAGTGCAGGGATCTTAGACTCTCAAGAACAAAAAAATAGAGATTCTCAGATTGTGACCTATGAATTGTTTGTTGCCTGTAGATTGGTGTCCAACAGGGTAGCATAAAGTGCGATTAGCCAGTTACTTCCATGCACTAAACTATATGAAGCTTGAAGAGTTTAGGTGAAAACAGTAACATATTTCACAGGAAGGAAATGTACAAGTTCTGTTAAGGAAAGGGAAAGTTGTCCTGAAGAGGCTATGCCAAGACTTCTCAAACTACTTGAAACATATCTGAAATATTAATTGATTATTAGTGACTTGCAATTCTACAGCCATCTAAAATAAAGCTGGAGTTGCAGTATGACTTGCAGGGGTAAGACACTTGGAATAATCTCACTCTTCAGTCTCCTGGGACTTTTTCGGGGGGTCAGAGACTTCTCAGTAAACTGTATGAGTGTTTTCAGGATTGCTAATCTACTCTGAAAGCACGGTCCTGGATGAGCGATCAGTGTGATGGTTCAATTCCTCGTTCTTGGGAAATGAGGTAGGTCAGGTGAATGAGCAACAACCTCTGCCCTGACTTTGGTCTGCAGTTATGCTTTCCCTTGTGAAGGATTTGGGGAGATAGGAAAACCTTGAATGGAATGATAGTCTTTGCCAGCATTGTGCCTAACCTTGCTAGAAGTGGAAAGAGTGGCTGTTCAATGTTTCAGTGAAATACTCATCCAAAAGAGTATTTTTATTCCTTTCTTATCCTGTGGAGGTGAGGAGGGCAATGGAGTTCAAAGTTTCAGATTCTTCCGTTTAAAAGTAGTATCCACTTTTATTTTTTGACAAATAGCTAAGTTAATGTTATGTAATTTTTATTAACTTTCTGTAATAACCAAGTGGCTGTAGCAGACTTCTAGAAGACAGGTGTGTTCATATGCTCAACGGCAGAGAAAAGCAATCCTAACTATGATGCAGCTAAGTGTCCTGCTAACCCAGTGCTTGCATCACTGCTTAAGACCTCTCTTAACTGGTCTGTGAGGGTAAGCAATCCTTTTTCGTGGCTCTCAGTGTCATCAAGTACTCTGACTGGACAGGCTGAGGAAAGATGAATGTTATGTTTTCTAGCACCATCCCTGCCATTTTAGCACTGCACTTCTTAAATCTTTTCTACTTTTATCTTTATCAGCTGTGAACTATTATTCTCTCCCAATGCTTATGCTTTGATTTCACTTCCAGGGTTTTCTCGGGGGTGGGGGAGGGTTGGGGAAAGGTTTTGTTATGTGTCTGTAGTACTAAATCTTTCCACAGTTCTTTGTATGTAAAAGCCAGCACATCACTCACTTGATAAGACTTTCTCCATTTAACCTCTGAGGTTTCTGGCTATTGACACTGATGGTAAAACTGAGTTACTGATACCTGCCTGTCTTTTGTGAAAAATGGCAGAGGTCTTTCTGCAAAGGCAAGCTGAAGCTGATTTACCTGTGCTGCTACATGCTTTTGCCTGTAGTCTTAGACTCCACAGTCTACTAAAAAAAAAAATCTTTCAAAATGCAGTTACAACGTAGGTGAGTAGACATACACTTTGACGTTCATAGGATTTTGGATTTTGAGGGCTTAGTTTGAAAGAGGGTAAGTCACAAACAGGGGAGATTTATGTGTCTGTGCTTATACTTCTGAATGAACACTGTTCTTGTAAATAATTATATTAGTATAATGATTTATATGTCAGTCAAATTAACACTTGACACGAGTGAGTTATCCCAAATGGGATGGGAGGGCATGGTAGGCCAAGGAATGCCAGAACATCTGGGGAACTGAGGTGGCTGACTTGGTGTGAGCCTTTTGAAATTCAAGTTTGTTTGGCTGTTGAATTCTGCACCTAAACGTGCCCTGATGTTTGTTGCTTCTGCCATCTCTTTGAACTTGTGTGACAGCTTCTTGAGCGCTCTTTGTGTTGTTTTGGAAAAGTGCATGAGTACTTGAAGTTACTTAAATACTTGAGTACAAGTTACTTAAAAGTTACTTGTCCGAAGTTTCTGTTGGCTTAGGATAAAACTACAAGGAAGCTTGGTGGTGGCAAGCTGTCACATGGGACCACCCTTTGAATCTACATCTTACCTTGTACTGGTTTTCATATTCACCTGATCTTTGGGTGAGCTAGTTCAGCTCACTAACTTGTTTGGAGGGCAGGGAGGAAAGCTGCTAATTTTCTTGTTCAAGTTTGTTAGTTTTTGTATTTAGAGACTAGAATCACCTCGTGAACATTTCAGACTTGAAGTAATGAGTGTGGGGGGAGGGGAAGATGAGAAATAGGATAAAACCATGTAGCTGTTTCTTATTAGGATTTGTAGTTTCTAAATAGTTAAGTAGTCATAAATGGTTCCAAGCTGTAGCAAATCTGCCACTGGCATAAGTCTGAGTGTAACAACTTGACTTCTAAAGAAATTATGCTTAGATAAAGGCAAGTTAGTTTTCTGTACACATCAGCTGTGTTAACAGCTCTAGGTTATTTGCCTGGAACCAATAGTATGATTGCTGTTGTCTATCATCAAGAGCAGTGATCTCAGTGCAGTGTGCTGCACGGACTTCTTTAGAAATCAGCTGTACTAGCACAGAATGTGGAAAAAATCTGGCCAGGGCCATGCTTATGGGAACTGAGCAGTTTCCACAGGCAGGCAAAGGAAGTATTTCTGTCTTTGAAAACTCACCCCCTAAGAAAGTGAATTGTTTGCTGGTGTTTAGTTAAAATGCAGTATCTTTGAAAATGGTATTAGTTGCTGGTTTAGTCACTGTGTTAGCTGAAGTCTTTTGATCATTTTATCCTTTGTTGGCTTATAAGCAAAAGCTTACCTGCTAAGACTATTTATTTTCTGCACACCCTTTTTTGGAAGGGCAAGGAGAAGTATGAAACAGAAATATCTAGGTATTTAAAAACCTCTAAGCTTCATGCATTTTAAAAATGCTATTTCTCAGTCAGTGAGTTACTTAAGAAGTTGTTATAGCCTTTTAGGGTCTTATTGTTTCCTAAACAAATATTGAAGCTAAATTCAGCTATATCATCTTCCCTATTTTTCTGTTTACACCAAGACTGTTAATGTGAAAAGCCTTCCTTCTAATCTTGTTCTTTTTATGAGATTCTCAGTTGTAGCATAATCACTTTCCTCATTATAAAGCAGGTGATTCGAAACAATGTCTTGGTGACTGAGTTGGGCAGTATGAGTAAAGTGACTCAGCTTCATCTACCTGGAAATACTCTAGCGATTGCATTGCTATGGAGGTACTGGCCTTAAGGTACCTGTAAAATGTGAGAGAGTCCTTTTCTGCTTAGCCACTTTTCGAAAACTCTGCTGCATAAATCATAAAACATGAATGATGACTTCATATTTTCTGTAAGTAGTTCTGCCAGTACTGTCCTCTAGTAATGTTTTGGAAACCTGTAGACTAAAATACCAAGTTTTACTAAATATTCCAAAGGATGACTAAGCTTATGGCAAGCTGGAGAAAAATGTGTATTTAAAAGTTGGATTGTGTTCTTGTTTCCTGAACAGAATATTCTGCGGTCTTATCTAATATTTTTTTCTAAAATGAACTTGTTATGTGGATTTTTCGCAGACTTATAGGGGCATGTTTTCATTTTTGTCAAGATTATCAAATAGCTGGCAATAAATAACTACTCTCCAAATGGTTGGACATTTGCTGCAAACTTGTGCTAATGAAGGTGAGGAACTAATGTGTTTGTTACACTAATGTCAACATAGCTCTGAAACACTACAAATCCTTTGACACAGCCATTTGTCAGTATATAAACAAAGTAGAAGTTCCAGTCACTTGACTTCAGCAGGACTTAAACCAGCTTTTGTGGAAAGGAGTAGGCAAGTGTTAACTTATTGTATCACTTGACCAGAAAAATCTAAAGTAATTTCAAATTTGACATTTGAATAAATGCCAATTAGGTCACCTTTACCGATAGATCTCCCTGTGGAAGGATACAAGTTTGGTGGTGCTACCTACTTGGTTTGTAACTCAAATTCCTGAATTTGCAGGAGTGTAGGTGCTGTCACAGCCTTGTTGGATCTCTGTGTTAGCCTTGAGTACAGGTGAAGCTCAAATGCTGGCATGGTAGATCTGAACAGAAGGATTCACTTTCTTTAAATTGCCTTTTTTTTTTTTTTGGTGGCTGCTACCAACTGTGTAATACTTCATTTAAATTGAGTAGTAATTGTGGTTTGGTAGCTATGATAGTCTGAGAGTAGAATGAGATTAATATTGATGGACAATAAATATCAACATGTCTAATAAAATGCCTTTGAGCAGGTGGGAGGAGGTCAGTTTTGAGTATGAGTGCTTTGAAACCTTCAGTTCTCATGCTTGATTATGCCCTAAATTTGTGCTGTCTAGAGAAATCTGCAGGTATATATTTGTTTCCAAGTTCCACTTTAGACTTGCATTTTGCAGTGTAAGGCAGACTAAACACATAGCTGGGTCTCTTACCATGCCATCTTACCGACTACTATTCCTTCACATCTTTTAGGTTAGTTTGGCTTTTGAAATTCATAACAAACATTGTCGGCAATTTGTTTTGCACTTTTCACCCTGCTCAGGTAGAGATACTGTCTTTTCCCCTATCCATTGCTTGCTGCTGAGAATCCAATATGTTATTATTCTGACCGAACTTTAAAATCCACTAAAATTCAAAGTGGGCAAAATTGTTGGTGAGGGCTCAGAATACCCTTAAGAAGCTGGCAAGGAAGTGGTTACTGGAGGGCTTTTAATAGCCAGGGGGACATAATTAGTTTTTGAAAACAGTATGATATATGTATGTTCTGAACTCAGCTGAAAATATGTTAATTCCACAAGAAGTTAATCTAGGTGCTCTGCACTTCATTGAGCCTTCCCTCCAGCTGAAAGGGGTTGAGACCAAAGGAAAAAGAGAAATGGAAGTAGAACAGACAGTGTTTCAGACAGAGCAGGATAATTTATTGCAGGCAAGAGCTCCTGTCAGAGAGATACTGGAGAGATGTGGCAGAAGAATCAACATCCTTTCCAGTTAGTTAAGATTCTCTGTTCATAAACTTTCAGTTAACATAGAGACAAAAAGTGCAAGGTCTCTGCTGGCTTATGAACTTCTGAGAGGAAGAGGGAATGGGATGTTGAGCAGGGAATAGGTATACTTAAGCGGAGAATCACAGAATGGCTGAGGTGGGAAGGGGCCTCTGAAGGTCATCAGGTTCACCCCCCTTGCTCAAGCTGGGCCACCTAGAGCCAGGGCCCCAGACCTGTGTCCAGATAGTTGTTGGTTTGGGGCTTTTTTTTAATACCTCTAAGGATGGTGATTTTCACAGCCTCTCTGGGCAACCTGTGAGAATGTGCTTAATTTTTCACAGCCATAGGAGATCAAAGACTTGTAAACTCTGGAGGGAAGAGGTTTAAATATATAATCAGTGATTTAAGCAGTTATGTATACTGCTGCACATATAGGAAGCAGTTACACATCAACCAAGCAATACCTGCAAGTACAGGTGAAAGTAGACAAGTCAGTGTGCATTTGTGGTAGTGTATTTATACAAGTATGTCCATTAAAGGCAGCTAGATGTTTCCATGGAAATGACTGGTGGCATATAGTCATTAGAAATATTAGACACTTTACAGGACAGGCCTGTCATCTGAGGATGGAAGTAATTTAGAAAACATGTAAATCTAAAATCTGTGTAAGTTCTTAGGAGCAAAAAAGGTGGACACTGCACAGCAATAACAAAGGATCTGAATGCCATTTGCTGTTGTACTGATAACAGGGTAGTTCAGCTTGAATACCTGAATTTCTTCATGCCCCAAAAACGTATCAAGTAGTCAACCCTCTAAACAGAAGTGAAATGTTCTTAAGGAGAAATCAGGGATATCTTTGGCTGTGTTCTATGTACCTAAACCCTTGCCCTAGGTAAGGGTTCACTCAAAAGTGATGCTATGGTGGGGGATGCAGAAAAGTTTTACTGAAGACAGTTTGGAGTTTGATAGTGGCAGAGCGCTGTAAAGCTTATGTGATGATACCTTTTCCACCTTGGCTCTCAAGAGGAAAGTTTCAGAAGCTAAAATTGTATTATTTAGGTAGCGGTTTTGAGTACTTAACCTACACTTCCGATGAGAGGAAGAACAAAGCTGTTTTCTGCCCCAGTTTGGGGTAAGATCACAGGAAATTAAGCCCTTAAAAGAAATGAGGGGGGAGACAATGTAGTGACATAAGGCAACAGTAACAAAAGCTCCTGTTGCAATGTCCTTCCTAAGCATTTTTCGTATCCCGCTCTCTGTGGACACAGCCTTTTTCAACTAAGCCTTGTAAACAAACTATACAAAAGGCAATTTAGGCAGGCAATGTTCAGTTGCCCTAGGCATAGCATAATTAGTTCTAGTGGTAAAGAGTGGAAATCAATGATTAATGTTTGAGAGATAACTAGTGGTATTAGTTTCCTGTGCGCATTTTTTGTTTAATAGCGTTACTTATCTTATCTTTGCTGTCTACCCATTGTAAACAGCTTTGTGGCACTAGGTTCTGATTAAGGAAACTACTTAATTCAGTTTCAGCTTTCTTCTGATATACTCAAGATGAGTTAACTCCATGTGAAAGAGGAACCACTATGATAACTGAACCATTCCTAGGAAAAAAGTGGCACTATTAGCTTTGAAAATTGGAGAAATGTTGGAACTGAACTCTAAATAATACAAATGCAACAATGTAGTAACATAAATGTGGACAGTAGCATACTTTTCTTTAGAAAATGGTACTCGTTGCTACTAACAAACCCACTTACAGGCTTCTATAAATAAGATTTAACCTGTTTTTGTACAACTTTGGTGCTTCTCAATGGATTAAGTATGTCTCTTGAGAAGCGGGAGATTTTGTGTATATGAATCAGTTATGAGGGTGGAGAAAATTATTTTCATAAATTAGTAACAAATGATAAAATAAGTGAATCAAGTAATAGCTTATGCTTTTACTAATCTAAGACTTCATGTACTTCAATGCAGTAGTTCCTGGAGAGTTGGAGAGAGGAAAAAATATGCTTATTTCTCCGTAAATCAAATACAGTTTTAAATTAGCAGATGTTGCTTTTCATTGTGACTTCTTCCGTGTATTACCTTCACCTCTTAAACTGAGTAGATTTTTATCTGTAGTTTCACTCTGTCTGCAAATGTAGGCTCTCCCAGGTATTGGGTAGTGTGTGTGTGTGGCTTTGCTTCCTTGTTACTCATTATCATTATAGACTTCTGTTTGTCTATCTTGTTCTTTCATGAGCTTCTGGTTGCAAGGCAACTGTAGCATTATTACTGTGCATGTATGTCAAGCATTACCTGCTGGTGTTGTTCAATATTAAAGGAATCCCCATGGCCCCTGAACAGTGGGTTTTATTAGAAGTATGAATAAATCTTTAATGAGGACTTGAAGGCTGTGTTGCCTGCCAGGAGATAAATAACAAAAGGATTTCTTTTGAGATGAAATACTGGAAGGTCTAGCTTTTTTTGTTTTGAATGCAAGGCACGCTTGAGGACAATCCTTGAATAGTTTCCTTTTGTGCTTTTAATACAGCTATCTATGGAAACTTGGCTTGAGGATGTCATATTTATCTCCTGATTCTTCTTACTGCAAAAGGATTTGTGTAGTCCCATAAAAAAGATTGAGAAATGTGTGACTTTATTTTTAAATTTATTACATTAGGAAGACTGCATAATTCTGACCTATTTTTTTATTATCGTTTCTTGAGAATAGAAACCAAAGATCAAAAATAGTTCTGATTTCCACAGCTATTCAAATATTTACTTAGACAGTGGCTAATTATCCAGAAGGGGCCCAGCACTTCTTGAAAACAGTCAGTAGAGACATTTGAAGTCCTTTAAAGTACAGCTTTGGTCCCTTGTGTTGGCAAGGTCAACAGTAGGTGTAGACTTCTGTCTGCCTGCTGTATTTGGCCTGTTACTGTCAGAGCCACGTCCTTTGTGTTGTGTGGTCTCCCTAGTGTTCAGCTTAGTGCTTGATATTTTCCATGTAGTCTTAGTGCAGTTACTAATCTCACTTTAACCTAATATTTCTGAGATCTGTAGATAATGGAATTGAAGAAGGACGTGGAAATTATATGGGAAAAGTATTTGAGATGATAGCACAAATGACAAGTAATTATCCTGAGTTCTCTTTAGAACTAAATAAAAAAGCTGGAAGGAAAATAAATGGTTAAGTTCAGGCTTGTAACTTCATGTTTTGGTGCTTGAGAAGGCATTTTGGATATTATAGCCTCTAACTGGAATAAATGCTCTTTTGGGGGTTAGAGTTCTAGGATATATTTTCAAGGCTGCTTCTAAAACTGGTGATGACTTGCACTGTAATCGTATAAGTGTGGTTTTAACTTGTGTTTATTAAATGTATTTAGAGTGGTTGTCTTCTGAAATAAGAGGGGATGCATGACTGTAGCTGAAAATAACTTCAGTGTATTTACTGATAAGCTTACGGTGGGGGGTTTCTGCCTTTTGGGCACCTTCTTTTGCCTTTTAACATATAGTAGTGCATTACTGCTACACTGCATAGTTTGGACAAACCTACTTCAGGTAAGGCTGCCACAGCCTGTGTGCAGAAGAGTTAGAGGTGCTCTTTTGTCAGAACTTCCTGCCTTTCTTCTCAGTTACTGGAATATGGAATAAGGAATTGGGGCATGTGGAATTCTGTGTTTGGTTCTGCAGTGAAGGGAGTGGCCACATGCTGGCCTGCACAGGAGTAAGAGAACATAATGTGTTCTGCTGTGGACTGTAAAGAATAAGGGAACAACCAGAAGTCTGAATGTCCATGCTAAGGGGAAGGAGTGTGTGTATATATATATATAGACATGTATGTTATGTATAACATGTATTTTGAAAAAAAAATCTTTCTTGTCACTGTTAGTTATAGGATTAGCTGACATGCATGGCAGCAGGCTGTTGTGGTCTCTGGTACCTTAGTTCCCAGAGATGTCTGGATATGCATCCTTGGCTAACCACACCAATTTTGCTTCTTCAGTCTGGCTGAATAGTTTTTAACATGAAGTTGAAACAATACATTTACTCAAATGTTGTACTCATTTGTGATGTCAGTCAGCTGCCCTGGCAGTCAGGAGCAGCTGTGGCTTTTGAGGAAATATCTTCTGTGTTATATCAGTATGCCACAGTTGTGGATAACTAGTGATGTAAAAAATCACCTGTTTTGATAAGGTTAAAAAAAAAAAACAACCCATGCTCTCCATCTTCCTTACCTGAAGAAGTGTGTGGAAAATGAACTATTCCTTTGTCATAAAGGGATTCTTACCTTACAGTAGCAAGTGGGTGTTATGTAAGGCTGTTGACAGAAGGCAGAAAGTATGAAGAAATTTATTGTATTGAAAAAGAGAAACTTAGAAGTACTCATGTGTTGGTACCTGCTTTGATACAAAGGCAACTGCCTGAACATGAGGTAGCATGTACTTTTCTATTTTGGTGCACTTTCTGCATTCAATATCCATTGTCTTGAGCTGCATACAGCTAACATTGTTTTCTGTGGATGCTTGCTTTCTTCTTTACAAATAATTAATCCAAAATTTAATTAAAAAATCACTTTCCCAAACACAGTATTTCTTCATATTCTCATTTGCTGTATTTAGACTAATTTGTCTTGACATTGCAGCTGTGCTGTTCTTTGTGTTGCACAATCTTTTGAGTTTTGTTTCATTAAGAATGGAACTAAAGAATTTGGGGAAGGGGAGGGAAGAAGTGCTAGACTGTTAAAAGTTAATTTGCCGTAAACCAAAATGTTGAGAACAGATTACGAAAGCTATGAAGTGACATGTAAATACTTGTTCAGTTTCACACTTGTGAGAAATAAGTCACTTAAGCTGGGTGCACATGAAATAGATGTTTGGTTACAGCTACTGGGAATAGTTTGTTCTTACTGGTATATTCAGAAGCATAGAGGAAAATGCTTAGAAGGTATGGATCTCTAGGCTCCAAAAAAATTAAAGGTTAAATTAACATGGAAAAGTAGCTCTATTCTCTGTTCAGAACAGCATCATATATTCTATCTATCCTACCTAGTTTCCATGTATCTAAAGTTTACTGCAGGTTAGAAAATCCATGTTTTAGCAATGCTTTTGGGGGTTGCTTTTTTTTTCTTCCTAAATTAAAGAAAAAAAAAAAAGTGGGTGAAAAGGATGCTTACTTTCATTTCTTGATGTTGAGCACTGCATTACTTCCCTGATTCTTCATCCTGATGCATCACAACACAATTCCTTTCGTCCACTATATTCTACTTACTGGTTTCTCCTCAGTGTTGAAAACTGCAGTACTTTTGTTGTGAATAAATGACCTAGCTCTGGCTTTAAATACTTCAGTGTTTTGGTTAAATGTATTCCTCTGCAGCTGTGAGAGGTAAAATTGAAACCTCAAGCATCAAACCAGAAGGCAGATAGTTTGATTAAACCACTTGCGTTGATTCGAATTATTTTGGGGGTCTGGTTCATGACCTCTAATGCCAAGGACAAAACGCATTTCTTGCTTGGTATCTTCTGATACTTTTTTATGCAAGGTTAGTGTGTCCATGCATCACCTTGGAAGAGTAATGTGGGCTGTGCTACCTGTTCAGACAAACTCCAGATGGGAAGGCCACCCAGGAGGCATCTTGCCCCAAACAGGTCAAACTCTTTAACTAGTTTCTCAGCAGCACAACAAGCATACAGAAGACTTCAGGTCTGGTAGGCAGATGTAGCTGAAGCTGAAAGAAACTAGAAACTAGGTTGATCTGGTTTATGTAATGGGCAGAAAAACTGGGAACCAGAGTATGGCGAAAGCTGCTTTGATCAAGAAAGTGTGCTGTGCCAGGAGCTCAGTAAGAACACTGATTTATTTGGGGATTGCTTATACCACGAAAGAATAACTTCACTTTGGGATTGTTTTTCCCAGCGAGAGAAGACTGGGAGGAGCGATGGGCAAGCCTTTACTCTGAGCCTGGAAATGCGTCCCCCCTGCGTAGGGTGTGTCTGCCTCTGAGACTGCTTGTTTTGAAGTGTTGACTCCCAGCTGCTGCAGATGGCTCGAGGGTGGCAGCAATCGAGATGACTTTCTCTGACATCCATTTAGCTGAGATGTCGATAGTTGACTGCTAAGGTTTTACATATGACAGTTTTGCTGTCTTTATAGACTGCCTCAGCCTCAGGTTTTAAATGGATTTGTGGGATAATGAATGTCCCATGACAAAGTACCGGGCCTGCTCTGAACAGGCTGTTTCAGAGCACTGAGGGCTCATGCAAAGATTTCTGTGAATTGCTAATTGTCTTCAGAGCAAAGGAGCTGTGTGTTTTTCCTGTGTGGCCATAAATTACTTTTTAAGAGATGACTTACATGAAGTGACTATAGTTCTGCACTGAGAGTTGTTCAGTCTGCACTTGAGATGCTGAGTATGTCACCCAAAAGTGTCCTCAATAGGCTTTATTCATCATGTGCCGATTTCATCTGGTTAAAAATTAGTTACTTTAGCCGCAGCTCTGAAAACTCAGATTCTGTAATATTTTTGCTTTGAAGCAGTGTAGTATAGATGAGTGGGCTTTCTGAAACTTACTGCTCTGGTTATTTTCTATATTTTTGTGTATATGACTCTATATTCTCATTTTCTGCCATAGGCACTTATGGACAGTTATAGTTCATTGTATTAACAACCACAAAAAGAAAAAAAGCAGTGCCATAGTAAAGATTGGTGCACTTGTCTATTTATTGCTTGTAAGAAAACATTGATTCATGCCTTGAAAGTGGTAGAAAAAAAATCTGTTACTATTTCTTTCCCTTCTTTCTCTCCCCCAAGACAAACTCCAAGGTGATTGCCCCTTTCCTGTAGTGTCTGCAGTTTGCAGCCAGAGCTTCAGTGTGCATTATCAAGCTTTCTGGCAATGTGAGGTGGCAATCAGTCATTCCACTGTGACGTGGACAGATAGCTGAGACGTAAGTGGAAACTGATGATGGAGCTGACAAATGCTTTGGAGGGGAGTAAATTGTTAGCAGGACTGAGTTCGGAGCATGGGTGTCTTACAGGGCCATAGCACAGAGGATCAGGGATAGTGTGTGTGTCGTTGGTGCTGGAGTGTGTGAGGCAGGCTGCAGATGAGGGGCACTGTCAAACCTCAGTGCTGTCCAAGTGAAGCCTCCTACTTTTTCAGACAGCATTGCCCGATGATGACTGGGCTTTGTTGCCACGCAACATGGGAAGAAAAGCTGAAACTTTGTGTGCCTGGCACAGATTAGTTTAACAGCAAACTGAATTCTTGTCCGAGGCTCTATATAAGAGGTTTAGAGATCCGTGCCATGAGGAAAGAAATAAATGCAAGGCAGCTTGCTCTGATTTTTTTATAATTAGCTTTGTTATGTAGTTATGACAGAATCTAGGAGTTGTATGAATCAACAGTAGAAAAGGCAAGGAGTCAGGAGGTCTGTTAATCTTCTATCATCTGCCAGCTGTCCAGTGAAAACACTCTTTTGTGTGGTGTTAGGAGGTCTGGATTAGTCATTTAACACCTGCAGGCAAAAATGTTGTACAAGAACATGTGAAAATCATTAGAGCAAAACTGTCCTGACGTCTGTGATTGGAAAATGCAGACAGCATAAGAATGGAATTAGATGGATTCAGCTGTAGCTTGCACATCTTTTTAAGAATGCAGCTGACAGGACTCAGACAATTAAGCAAGTAGCAAGGGGCATTTGCAAGCTCTGAATTTGGATACAAATTACATGGGAAGACTAGGTTTCTGGGAGGGTTAAGTGTTCACGGTATGGAGTGAGAATACACTAGTAGCTCTGTCACTAATATACTAACTAGGTGTGTTTGTGGTTGAAAAGCATTGTCTGAAGTTCTGGGGCAATTTAGAAGTGATCTCACTGACAACCCAAAACCTGAAGTACATTGTAACTACACATACCATTTTACTACTTCATTGATTTTTTTTTGTAGCACATATGGTGCTCTGCTTAATACTTATTTAAACTGAGAAAGTTTTGAGTCAGCTTCAGAAGAGAGGTATGACAAAGGTAGGTATTCTAGTGAGGGTGATCTTCTGGAAAGTACCATCAATCTGTTACTTAAAATTTAACCTTTTAAAGACATTAACTCTGACTCAGGTTTTTAAATTGAAAATAATTTTGTTTTAATCAAAACATAAAAATTGGAGGTTAAAATTAAAGTTTCATCTTGAGACTTGCTTTGAGTTTTTGTTTTATTTTGAAACTTCTAAGGAATTGGTAACAAAAATGTATGTTTTGTCTTTTTAGTTACAGCAATGCTTATGGATACTAAAAAAGATGGAAAATAATTTAGACTGGCAGATGTTTACTGTATTGGAAGTAAAAAGTAATTTCAACAAAAACTCTGCCTCTGATATTGTTTTTAATGTAAAATGCTCAAGATTATAAGTTATTTGGATAAAAGTAGCCATATCTAACTTAAAAACGCACTGTCAATAGTTAGAACTGATAATTGGAACTGAGATGTACTGGATAGTGTAATTAAACACTTTGCATTCCTTTTTGTCTTTAAAAAAATTTGACTTCCCTTTTAAGGTCGAATTATCTCTTTCTGATAACTGGTCTCTTGCAGAAAAATAAACATGTCTGAGCTCAATTGATCCTTTAACCTTAGGATTTCTGGAGATATAATCCTTGCTATCTGAATTCACAAACAAGCTGTAATTTTCTGTTGACATTTTTGACAAACTCAGAAGTGCAAAACCTGTCCAGTGATTGTACTTCTATATTCTTGATAATAAAATGAGAGGTTTTGAAAACTTGTTACTAATGCAGCTTATTCATGGTGTGTCTGTTTTGTTGACGTTGTTTGTGTTTTGTGGTGGNTTTTGACAAACTCAGAAGTGCAAAACCTGTCCAGTGATTGTACTTCTATATTCTTGATAATAAAATGAGAGAGAGGTTTTGAAAACTTGTTACTAATGCAGCTTATTCATGGTGTGTCTGTTTTGTTGACGTTGTTTGTGTTTTGTGGTGGTTTTTTTTTTCACTATGTAGACCACTAAAGCATTCCTTCCCAAGATGCTGGAAATGAACCACGGACACATCGTGACAGTTGCAAGTTCCTTGGGATTATTCAGTACTGCTGGAGTAGAGGTTTGTTAGACTATATGTAATAAAAGATTTGGCACTTCTTGCTTAGGATAAGCTTTTTTTTATATTATCAGCTAGAGGAAACAAAGTCAAATCTCTAAAGATACTTGGAGGCTATGGTGATGAGTGCCATATCAACACATGTCTTCCTGTGAGCGAGAGCCACAGGACCCAGGCAGACATTGTATTCTTTTACTTGGATGGTAGACTTGCCACCTAGAATGAAAGTCTAGGATGGCTAAGGTTTTCAGAATGCTAAATTATTTTTTAATTACTTGATAAATTTAGCAACTTGAAAGATGCCCACCTGCTCCTGTCAAGATCTTCAGTGCTAAGCTTAAAGGCAAGGGCTTTCAAAAGTAATGTTTTCTATTTCTTGTTTCTGTGAGGAAATGGCTGCAAACCACCTGGAATATGTGGCTCACCTGCTTCACTAGCAGCTGTTTGAGAACTCCAGTTTGTGAGACTTGTTTGATATATAAAAATAGGTTAGGATTAGAGCTTATTGTCTTGCTTTTTGAGTCATTAGTACAAATGCAAGTGTAAACAAAAAGCATTCAGTTAGTGAAAATTAGTTAATGTGTCTAAAATAATAATGGTCATATTACCACATATGTGCAGGCTTCTTTGCATATAGGCAAGGCTCGATCCAGTACATGAAACCGCAGTGTTTCATAACACAAATGAATGAAGCTGGCGTAACTTAAGCCTTTGTAGAGTATTTACTGTCTTGAGAAAGCTACAAAGAATCTCCTGTGGGTGTGACCACCAGCAGAGATGGATACATCCAACAGAAAATTCAAATGCTACTGTCCATGCAATTTTTTTGTTTGCTGAATTTAATGTATTATTTGTGTATCTCAAAGGAATACTCAAAGCTCCATTATGTCTTCTGTTGACACTAACCTTAAATGTAACAACTTTAAGATTTTTATGCCTATGCTTTGCCAGCGCTCCAAGTGTTTTTCAAATCTGACTGAAGGTAGTATTAGGTATCTCAGTCCTTTGTTGTACCATTTATTATTAAGCAAACTGGTAATTGGAGTAACTTGTCATGTAAGCCTGCCTGATTCAAGGATTTGAACCCAAAGTAATATCCTCCTACATTCAGCTTTCCTGCTTTCATGATTCTGGGCTAATTGCCTCAAAAGTAAAGTGATAAGTGAGTTGATTTGATGCTCTGTTCAGTGGATGTCTTTTGTTGTTGCTTTGAAAATCTGTGCAGAATGACCTCAGGTATGCTGGCTTTGAACACCATTCATATCTGTCCTTTCTATGTTGTGGGGTTTTTTTGTTTGTTGGTTTGTGGTTTTTTGTTTTTTTTTTTTTTATTGTTTGTTTTTGTTTTTGCTTCGTTCATTGCCAACACAGGATTATTGTGCCAGCAAATTTGGAGCTGTAGGTTTCCACGAGTCTCTGAGCCATGAATTGAAGGCTGCTGAAAAGGATGGAATCAAGACAACTTTAGTCTGCCCTTATCTTGTAGATACAGGAATGTTTAGAGGGTGCAGGATCAGGTGAGTAGAATTCTCCTTGTGCTCTGTGCTTGTAGTACTATAAAAGGATTTGAAGGTAACTGTTACGATAAAAATATTAAAATGAGTGTTATATCTGCTTTAGTATGTTAGTGTTAGACTCATAAAAGACTGCCTGGATTCAGTCTTATGACATTTTGCACATAGGCAATGCAAGTTTTGAACTACAGTCTTTGTAACTTAACAGTGAATATATAAAGTTCCAAAGAAAGTGCATTAATAAACTCTTCACTGAGGTCTGCAATTCTTTGTGTCAGATTAATCCATCTTAATCAAATATTTCAGAAAAGAAATTGAGCCTTTCCTTCCACCCTTGAAACCGGAATACTGTGTGAAGCAGGCTATGAGAGCTATCCTTACAGACCAGCCAATGATCTGCACACCTCGCCTCATGTATATGGTCACCTTCATGAAAAGGTAAGAGCTGAAGTGCCAGTTAGTTGGCAATACAGTGCACAGGGTACTAGTAAAATATATAAGCACATCCAGTTTCTGAATATAAACACCCTCCCATCCACACAGACCATAGGCGCTGTTTCATGAATTCATAAGTCTTTATCTTGGCTTGCATGTTTGTAGGTTGCTTGCTTGGGAATCTCCATAAAACTGAGATCCTGTGTATTTATGCATCCTTGTTTTACCCTTCTTGTATCTTCCATCCTCCTTAGAATCGTATTCTCTTTTCAACAGACTTTTGTTTCCACTGTTTGAGTTCCTGGTTAGAAATGGGGCATGAGGCAACTACCAGCAGATGAACCTTGAGCTGCTTGTCTCTAGAACGAGTGTGTAGGAGGCCCTGCCTGTAGATTCTCCAGAACTTGTGCAGAAAGGGTAGAAAAACTGAAAATCTGCGCATTCAGAATGAATTCTCAGAGCCTAAATTTGTAGAAGGACTATTTAAAGGAGTTACTATACTCTGCTTAATCTATAACCAGGCTGGCATTTCAATGATGCAGGGTAATGCAGGAGTTGCTTCAATTTCTCTAATGCAACATCACTTGCATTCTGGTTTATGGAGATCAGCTTCACAGCTGTCTGTGTTTTTGTTTTAAATCCGTAGTATGCAGGGAGAACCTTCAAAATATTGTCTTATTTTCCTTCTGCAAGTGATGGTTGAAGCTGAGAATGTTGGTGATTTTTATTCCATTTACAAGGTGGTGATTCTCCTCTGACTCTCTTTTGGTGGACAGGCACACCAAAGAATGTTCACTGCTCACCTCTTCCATGGAAGAACATATGTATGTCTCTGTTCTGCCAACAAATGAAGGCCACTGTCATATCTTTAAGAACTAACTTCTTCAACCAGAAGCTCAGAGGGTGCTTCAGTGCTTCCTGCACAAGCAGTGCGTTATGCAGCAGCAGTCACATCAAAGGCCCTTCGGGTTTTCTTGGTTCAACACTTTAGCTTCCAACTGGGAGATCAAAGTTTCTGCATAATCCATGCCCCAGGCAGCAGCCTTTAGATCAAAGGCCCTCCAGTGTCTACTGCACAAGCAGTACTGCTGGCAGTGAGGGCACCTGTACCAGTGGCATCTGCCTCTTGGAGCTTCAGTGGTCATTACTCCTGATGGCTGGAATCTGTGCACTGCTTTCCACTGAGTGTCTGCTGCTGTTTCCAGGGGCTGAGGAATCCCATTTTAGTCCTTCACTGGAGCCCTTGAGTGCTACACTTGAAATAAAACCAATATTTTGTGCATGCAGAAAGGAGGGGAGGGTCTGTAGCCAGGTATCCATCACATAATCACCTCTTGGTATTTTATCTGGAGAGGGGGGAAAAGGAAATTGCTCGTTTTACTTCAGACCTTTCTTTGTAAGGATGGATGATTGCGTTTAGAATATAAATCAAGGTTGTTAGACATCTGGTGATCAAAGAATGGCATTAACTAACACTAATCCCACATTAAAGAATATCTTAAATGTCTGATGACCTCTGCTGATGTGGCTTTCAGCGGATGCTTTGCTTTTAGCAGACCTTCTGTGATGCCCTTGCCCCACCCCCCACACCTCTTTAAAACAAGCTATCACACTGTTTGTGAAGAAAATCAGGTCTAAGCTGGAGGCATGTGAATAAGCAGCAGCCTCTTGCTTTCTGCTTGCCTGTGTGGTTGGGACTCTAGAACTTCAATTTGCTAAGTATTCCTGTGAAATAAAAATCCTTTGTCTTTTAGGAAGACTCTCCAATAGCTATTATGTTGCTTTTAAGGAGACAAAGTATACAGTACATGTAACTGCACATACTTCCAAGTACATCTAAGCAGAGGCTTTGTTTTGTGTTGTCTAACAAAGTTGTAACCTCTTTTTCACAGTATTCTGCCATTTGAAGCAGTTGTGTGCATGTACCGATTTTTGGGAGCAGACAAGTGTATGTATCCTTTCATCGCTCAACGGAAACAGGCTACAAACAACAATGAAGCAAAAAATGGAATTTAACAGTTTTGGATGGACTGACGTTTATAGGTGAATGCAATAATGGTACATGTGACTGAATTGCGAAGTGCACTTGCATCTAGCAGATGCAAATGTCAGCATCTTAATGTGGCATTCTCTTGGGTCCTAAACCTGTGTATTGAACTCTAAAAATCAATGGGTTTTTATATACTGTAAATAAAACTGACTAGAGTACTTGGGAAATGTGATAGGCAAGTCAAATGAATTTACAATGTAGCTGCCACCACTGTCCTTTAGAATATCACTGTATGTACAGTAAACTAGTCATACTACTTATTGTAGGGATGCACTGTGATATCTCTTCCTTAGCCTGCCAAGACTTGTAACAGCTGTCTCCAACTAGAAGATGCAATGTTTCAGAAATGGTTTGAATTTCCCTGTTATTTGGGAAGGGGGAGAGAGGGAAATCTTGCAATTTAAGCTACTGCTCATGATCTTAAATTCAAGGAGAGTTTCTGAATGCATCTCTTCATTTGTTCACCCAACTTCTCTGAAGGACACATGGCCAAATTGTGATGTAATTCTCTTTTGTTGCAACTGTGTGTGTTCTATTTAAACAAAGATTAAAAGAAATTTTTAAATATCTGCCAATTCAAAGGCAAATGAATGTCTTACATACTCTGAGAGCAAACTTGTACTGGGCATCTGGTTTTTTTTTTAGAAATTCAGTCAGTGATTTAAGCTGACTTTTTTCAAGTGACTTGATTTGAAATACGCTCTGTTCTGTTTCCCTCTATATGTCAGAGCCCAGTTTACTGTTAGGGACTACATATTTCTTTTCTTCCTCCTCATTCTTACTTCTGACAGACTTCTCCCACCCTCCAAGAAAACTGTTGTGTTAAATTCTGTAACTGGACTTGTGCCTAAAAGACAAAGCAACTCAGCTGAGATACAAACTGTTCATGTAAGTGCTGGTCATATGCCAATTATTAGCAAAGTAAATATAGAATAATGCGTGATGCAACTTTACATGCAGAACATGAAAGGTTGTAAAGATTTTTTTTTGAGTCCTACTCACATTGTAGAACAGCAAATGACATTTTTACAGTATTTTTTGTAAAGCAAACAATTTTGTGCCTTGAATTTGGTAATCTGTATTAGTGAAGCATTGTAAAAGTGAACTTCTACCTCTGTATCTTAATGTATACCATCCACTTGTAAACTACTATCAGACAAATTGTGATTACTTTTTTAGAATGTCTTGTTAAATAGTGACCAATGCCTGTGGTTATTAAAGTGAGCCACCGTTTCCTTAAAACAACGATTGCAATGTTTCCTTTAAAGACTGAGCTAGCACAACCTACTTGTGCCTGTTTTGCAACTCTTTAGTATCGACACAGATCAAATATTTATGGCTCAATTCCTGTATCCAGTTTGTCAGCTACATGTCTTAGTGTCATCTCTTAAGTCTATCAGTAAGTACTGTGAAATTAGGCTATAGGAGCTGGCAGTTTTGTCTATTGTCTAAACTCACTGAAGGAGTAGCTGGTCAAAGAGATTTCAAGTAATATTAATTTTTCATGTTCTATAGAGCTGCATTCAGATCTATGAAAAAATGACCTGGTGTGGATGCAGTTTTAGTGAATTAAAAAGTAAATGTAGTTAGTTATTACTGCATATACATAACACATAAAAAAGTGGTATCTGTGTTAAGAATAGTGTTGTTAACTAACTCTCTTTAGAAACTAATTGAAAGTAGAAGAAACTGTTTACATTAACCCTTACTCCAAATTCCATGGTCTCTTTCAAAAGTCTTTTAATGACTTCCCCAGAGCCAAATTAACTCCTATGTTCTTACGAAGTCACTAAGAGCAAGTACAGCAAATTTCATTGTATTACATAGCATCACTTTATTGCACATTTGTTTTTAAGATGTCTCAATCTTTACTGCTGTGTCAGACTAAGAAGCAATTTTAAAAGTCTGATGTATTGATACTTAAGACACTTACTTAGCCTGACAGAAAAGGAAAAACAAGAAACTAACCAGTAATACCAAGGTTCTGTAAAGCATCATGCCAATTTCAATGGTTGCAGGCTTACTTAAAGAGTGAGTTTCAAGGCTTGCAGAGTTCTATTTTAATTATTGAATGTGTGGTCATCCTGTTTCTCTACTACCCTTCCTCTCAGTTTTTCAGCTGTCTGGCCCAGGGATGCTTGTGGCTAGTGTTTCTAAAATTCATTCAGACCCTTAACTTTTCATCTCCTATCCGAAAGCCATAAATACAATCAGAGAAAAGGAATCCCAGGTACCTTATACATCTGGTGAGACTTGCTTAAGTGCTGGGGGAAGGGTCTTTGAGGCTGTATAGTGCTTATCTTGCAGAGTAGGAGACCGAGCTTAAATTCAATTCAAGCCTCCAGAAAAATTCAATTTACTAGTTTTTCTGATACAGATGAACTGTTTTTAAAACAATTATGAAGCTTCTGTCATCTCTTGTCCCACCTTAAAAAATAAAAAAAGGAGGCACATTAGCTAATCACCTCTCTAAGAGGGTTTTCTGTTGACTGAATGGCTTTCCAGTTGCATGGGTGACTCCTGTGAAGCACAAAAAGAAACTTTGTGCCAGAGGATGGAGTGGGAACCAGGGTATCCCCTGTTTATATTACCATGCAACTACCATGTGATGCTGAGAGTTTCCTTTAACACTATGATCAGAAATTATGAGAATTGCTGTGTCTCTTCAGGGCTGTGGCTTATGGACTGTATTGCTTCAGCATGAGGTCAATGTAGTTTAAGTAGCTCAGGTAAAAGTTTTAAATGAACAATAACTTCATGTAGGAACACTTTCCTTCATTCCTTAGGATGATGTCATGGAAGTTTACTGTTAAACCCAGATGAGCTAACGTGGGTGCACCTCTTGGCATTTTTTGCCTTGCTGTAACAACCTGATGGGATAGGCAGCTGATGAAAGCTTCCTCAGAAGGCTCCTATCTAAATGATACTAAGCTTATAGACATGTAAAGATGGTGTTTGAAGATCATTCTATAGCACTCTACTTCCCAGTAAGCAGAACAAAATTGCTACAGATGAAACAAGCATACAATTTTCTAGGGTTTCTCTTCTATTCAAGTCTTTAAAAAGATCTGAGGTTTCCAGATCCATAAAACTGTGTGTACCCGCTCAGTAACTAGAGCAAGATAAGACAAGTTTAGGCTTCAAGTATCTTTGCTTTTGGTGTTAGTAGTTCCCGGTATCACATGCTTGTATGTTATTTTATGTATTAGTGTGCAGCTTGGAGCACCTAAGCTAGATGCCCATTGTAGTATAAATTGTTCTTTCCCCCACCCCCGTTGGGCTTGTCTGTGTATATAGGGTTGTTAACACACACTAAGTGTGTACTTTAGTTTACAACATAGGGACTTGTGTGAAAGACTTAAGTGAGGTAGGCTAATCAGGAACAATACCCTGTTACTTCATAATAAATAATTAAGGAGCAAGCATTATTCCTTACTTTAAAACACCATCATAGTTGATCATAACTCTTGTGTGTAGACAGACTCTGAGTCTTGTCATCAGGAGCAACTGGAGATAAATCAGAGAGTTCAGAGCTTTGTAGAGAACGTGCATGAATTAAAGGAGTAAGTTTTGGACCACTATGCTTCTAAGTGTGCATCTACTCAAGAGTTTGATGCACATAAAAGCATTAACTTAACCTCTGAATTTGTTTCCTAATCTTTCTTCTGAGTAAACAAGTCTTCTGTTCAACAACTGCAGATACTCATACTGCAAATGATGATCTGGTAAGTATTTATCCTCAAGGGTCTGTTTCAGTCCATTAATGCTTTCAACTCAGGTTTTACAAGTACAGAAGCTTTGGGACTCTGCTCAGTTTTCCAGTGCTGCCAAGTTCATGCCCCACAAACAGGAAATAAAACTATCACAGAAATAAGGTCTTGTAACAGACGCTGAAACAGCAGATCAGGAAGACCTGGTTGATGAGGCTTATTTTGTCATGAAGATCCTAAGCCTAAATTCCAGGTGTTTAGTCACACAGCTGCTTTTCTCCCTCGCAAAAAAAAGCCAACCCAACCAACCAAAAAAAAAAGAAAACCAAAACCACGGGAAATCTAGGGTCAGTCACCAACAAAGTTAGGAATTTAGTTACATAAAGCCCAAACCCTTGGTATGCTAATTGGCCTGCCATGTGTTTTTGTCTGGCCATGAAAGGCTGACGTAGCTAATGACAGAAAGTGTGGCTTTATCATGCTCTCAAAGAAATGAAGAGATTTATGGTAACTTTATTTAGACATAATTCAAGCGAACAACCCAAATATTTAAAATAACTTCAGAAATAACATTCCAGCTTACATACTTATCTATCTGCTTATTTCTGACAATACACAAGCAATTCATTTCTTCCACAGAATAATAAGAAAAAAGCTTTTGAGCCAATGATGAACGTGCAGAAGTCAGGATCAAGTGTTTGTGTGCAATTTAAATTGGCAGGATGTTTCCCTTTTCCTAATCATGGCAATTGTAGCTCTTAGCCAAGGAACCACAATGTATTTTGAAAAAAATGCCCTTAAAACACATTCCTGTCTGTACAGGCTGACCAAACTGCCTTTAAAATGTTATCAATTCTTACTGAAAACGTTTCGGTAAACAATGTGCCTGGGTCAGTTCCTATGGCACAGGGATAACTGGAGCCTTTCTTTCCTAATCCAATTATCATTAAAAGCTGCTGTAAGATGTGGCAAATAGCTAGAGCTGAACCATTACTAAAGCTAGAAGCTGTATCTTGGCAGAGTTTGTTTTAGTGGGAGAGGAAGAATGGGGTACTAAGATGGCTCTAGAGAGCCCTCCTTCATACCCCACGCTAGCAGCTTCTGTTGCAAAGTGTGTAAAAGCGCAGCATCCCACTCGTGTGTTGACTGACATCCAGCCCTCCCTTCTCATCACAGCTGCAGGCAGCCGTGGTCCGGAGCTCATCTACCAGGGCTCCTCTACATGTCCCTGCACAAGAGTTATTCTGAAATAACTGTACTTAAATATGTGTGTGTGTGTACCCTAACACTGCGCAATAAGCATAAACTGTTTCAGCCTAACTTAAACAAGGCCAATGCCCTGGAGTAAGAAGTTCTGCGCTCTGGGTCTTACTCAGGGCTAGCCAGTAGTTTTGAATACTTGTTGTACTCTCATCTCCATCAACTGTCATGTCTAAACAAGCCCTTTGAAGATAATTACAAGCTTTCATTCAGATGCATCCACTTAAGCTACAGATAAGCAAAGTTAGCTTAAACTTGTTCTATTTTCTTAACAGGCAAGTGCATTTTGACCCACTGTTTAGAACAAACTTTACGCAATATGAGTTAGGTCTCTACATAGATCAGTAGTTAATGGGCAGACAGAAGCGTCCCACAGTGATTAAGGATGTTAGGTTTTCCTGCCATGCTGAGAGCCAGGAATATTGACCTTTGCAGCTGTTTTAGAAGGGAGATTCAGCCTAGTTAAACCTTCAGCCTGTAAGGCAACAAGTTTTATGTCAACAGTAGGATAGGAGGAGAGGTTGGAATTAAGGTCTCCCAAGTATCCCCAAATCAAGTTATTGTCAGTGCTCTTCATCTTACTGGTGTCTTCACAGAGGTTTCATCAACAGTTCTTGTTTTGTGGCTCCTACTAGTTCACTCTGGTAGCAGCAGTGGGAGCCCCCATGCAGATAGTGGCTCAAAGGGACCAGTGTTTCCTCAAGGCCATCGCTTTCTCATGGCTTGCCTGTGAGCTGCGATCTTGAAATGCCAAGGATTGCCAGCTTCTTGTCCAGCAAGTGCTCACAGTGCATGAGGCAGATGGGGCCAGGGATTCCAGTGGAGGCATCATAAAACAGTCCAGCAAAAACACTGATACATGGATTTCCACATCTCTCACTTGTAATCCACAATCCAAACAACCTGATAAGAAATGCCAGCTTTTCTCTGCTTACGGTGACTCTAAATAAAGATCATTTGAACAGTTGTTCTTTGTATTTTATTTCTGAGTTATAGAACTGATCACTCCTCTGGTTCTTTAACTAATAATTTGACATTTAAACATAGCATGTGACTCACATAATACATCATCTGTTAGCATGTGTGAAGTAAGGCCCTTTGTTAGTCCCAGGAATAACCTGGGAACTTCAGAGGAATGCTAGGGTGGTTCTGAAAATGCAGGTTGTTCAAACAGTTGTTCAGTCTCTTTCAGATCTTTATGTAGCAAACTAGAACGAATGAAGCAAATAGAAGATGTATAATTGTTCTCGGTAGATGAGGGAACAAGCTACGAAATTACAGTTCTGTAAGGAGGTTATAGACTTTGGGAATAAGTTTTTAAAAATAATTTGAGCTGTATTTTAATATGGAATACTTATTTATAGGCAAAGCATTTCTGAGGTCACAGCTGTTGGTAGATGGCGTTTTCTCAAGGAAATAATTCATTTCTCCTTTGCTGAAAGGGAACACTAGCGATTTTCACCAAGCCACTGTCCAAACCATGTTGGGGCTGGGACTGGGTCTGAAAGTGAAACTGGAGTAGGGATTGGAAGAGAAATTGTGCCCAAGTTCTTCATTTCTGGGAAAATTGCAAACTTTTAGCTGAAATCAGGGACTGAAATAGAGGTAAGTGTTTCCAGAGTCTCCAACAAGCTGCTTTTACCTTTCTGTGTCTTTTTGGTATTATAAATATTTGCAGTCCCCTGTGAAGGTTCTCTGAAGACCTAGAGCATCTAATAAGAGCAGTCAGGTCAGCAAAGGTAACCCTTTTTATTGAAGGGACAAAATTGCATATGAAATTCCACAACCCTTGAGCTTGGGGGGACCCAAGTTTCTTGTTTTCTGAAAAACCCTGCTTATTTTCATTTTTTTCCTTCCTCCTGGTTCTTGAATGATCAGACGTGGAGATGCTGTCAGTGTTCCTGGGATTCACCTTGAGAAGCTGAGCCTTTGTTACTAAATATTTGGAAACAGACCTAAAATTATTCTCTCACTGGGGACTCATAACACAATCTGCTGCCCTAAAAATTCTTACACGAAACAGCTTGTGGGACTGGGATGGCTGGGAAGCAGAGAAACTAATACAGCACTCTGGACCAGAGGGAGCAAGGCAGAGCGAAAGCTGAAGCCCCACTGGGAAATTCATTAACCACAGCTCCTACAGCTGCTGTAACTTCCTGCTCTGTCACTGTCTGGAGCTTTTTCTTGAGTCTCACCCCCTGAAGACATTTCCAGTGTCCTGGTCAGGACTCTGAGGTTTCTCACCTGCTGAGGTGCTGCATCCTCACCTCTTCTCCTTGCTGCAGGTGACAGGTCTGGTCCCAGGGGGCCAGGAACCTAATCACATGGGCAATGTGAGAGCTCCCTGTCTGTCACGTCATTCTCACAGTGGGAAAGGGGAGTTATTTACCATCATCTTTGTGGTTTTGCTTCTTTCCCAGTCTGCACTGCAAAGTTTCAAGCGCCCCCAACAAAACAGGAGAGGTAGTTACCACTTGCAAGCTGGTCCACATCAGGGGGTGCTTTTTCTAGCCCAGTCTTCTGAGCAAGAGAATTTTCCCCTTGAACTCCTGTGTTGCATTGTCCACCTACAGCCCTACGAAAGCATCTTTAGCCCCAGAAAAGAGAAACACGAGGCCATAGGCAGAGATCACATATCCTAACACTCATTTCACCCGTCAGGGAAAGACAGTGCAAGAATATATGTGTGTGAACAGGAGTGCATGTAGATGGTTAGGAATCTCTGACCCCTCCTTGAGCAGAGCAGTGTCTGCAAGGAGTCCCCATGCCCCTGTGGGCAGTCATTTTCTGTCAAGTACCTTTAACTTCTTCCCAGGCACTTGCATCTTTTTCAAGGCACCACACATGGGAGAACCTCACCCCTTAAAGAGGGCAAAGCAGTGCATCAGTTGCTGTAACATGGAAACAAGCCCTTCCAGGCTTCACCATCACCATCACCCTGGTCTCTGAATGGCATGTCATGCCCAGTTGTACTATCAGCCACATGCAGTGGTACCCTTGAGGAATGGCTCCAGATCAAGTTAAGTCTTCCCACATGGCAACTGTGGTTAAACTGCTTACTTTTCACCAATTGAGGTTGTTAGGCCAGATTTGTCATTTGAAGCCACCCAGGCAGGGTCCAATTAAAATCAGTGTGACTCACTGGGAACTGTCCTGAATTCCCTGGCTCATGGAAAGCCAGCCATGAGTACAAGCTGCAGTTCTCTGGACAAGCAGAAGAGTTGGTGAATGACAACTGAGATGAAAGGGAAGAAAAGCAAAAAGACTTGCAGGAGACTTTCCTCAAACAGAGCTGTGTAGCAGTACTGTGTTGTTAAATCACTGCCTACTGTTCCTCAGAGCATTCCACTGGATTGTTCCAGCTACGGATTCCTGGCCAAAATTATTATTTGTTCTCACACATTACTCAGAAAAAATATTATTTGCATGTTATCTTAACTACCAGATCATCTTGTTTCATTGCAAATCCTTGCTGCATGAGAACCTCTGCCTTCTTCCCTAGATAGTCATGCTGTGTTAGATCAAACCACAGATTTTCATCCCAGCCTAAGTCTTCGAGTTTGTAGTTTGACTCACTTGAATGATCCTTTTAGCTTCTAAATCTGCTTCACATGCCAGCACTGTAGATCTCTAAGCAGTGAGTGTGGTTGCAAAAAGCACTGGTTATTAACAAGTGCATATCCAAGGCAAACTGGCATTTGAAAACAAAGCTTGAACACAGAGAAACAGAGTTTTATAGCTGTCTACTATGCATGAAAAGCAGATCCAGCACACAAATACCCCCCCAGTTCTTAAATCTGTATTTTGAACTGACTTTCAACCAGGTGTTTCCACTTTAATTTGATCCCAGGCATTCCTAGAGGTGATGTAAGATCCAGATCCACAAGGTAACAATGAAGTCAAGAGTTGAAAAATTATCAAGGCCTAATCTGGCAATTTAGTCCCTTGTAAATCATTGTGGTTAGTTATTCCAGGGTCCTTCTTACCAACCAAGTTCTCTTGAGACTTCTCATTAACTTCGCCACCTGTTTGACTGTCAAAGAGATAAATTTCCTTGAAGGGAATCTTCCACTCCTGGCTTTATTTATGTCAGAGGGGGGCAAAAGGATAGACTGGCTGGAAAACTTCAGCGACAAGGGTCTACATATGCTGAATCAGGGACTGATGCCATTCATTTATTCTGTTTGATATTACACATAAGGTCCCAAAATGAAACATGTAGAATTAAGAAATTCATCTGACCTGTTTGCTGGCCAAAAAGCTCCAATGAAATGTAGTCAATTGATGCGTTTCCTTCTTTCTCTTTCTTTCTTTTTTTTTTTTTTTTTTAAAAATAACACAAAAAA
>VWZG01011936.1:334465-378987 GCA_013396735.1 Grallaria varia
TATGTACATACATGTTTTCACCAGAAAGAAAAAAAAAAACACCACATTTGACCAGAAAACCTTTAACTAGCTGTGGTGGCATGGATGGTACTGTTGTCTGGGCCATAGGAACCATAGGGAACCTTTCCCTTGTCCTGAATCATCTCTGAAGGAAGCTCTTGTAGATCACCAGGAGGAGGTCTTGCAGTTCCTTCTACAGTCCCTACATTACCTCTTCTGGACATACTACATGCTACATCATTGACAGTAGTTTGTCCTGAACCTTTAAAATTATGTGTCTGGTATTTCTGTTGACTAAGAACAGAAGAAGAAAAGAGCTTTTCATTGCCCCTGCTCACAATGCCTTCCCCAGGTTTTATTCCTCTTGATAACCTCAGCCATTCTCTGCTCCCAGTTTCAAAAGAGTTGGGTGGATCTGGTCAAAACCACACTCTTTCCAACAAAACAAAGTGCTGCACCATATCATTATGGTGACAAGAGTATTCAGGCTGGGGATGCATCTAGGGCTGGGAGCCCATTCTTTCACTTGAAATGGAAGAGAGGTATTTAATTTATTTGTATTCCTTTAAAAATGCCCACTATGATACAGGCACAAAGCAGACTCAGCCCACACAACCCTGAATGACAAGCCTCCATGTGGGATATGCAGTGAAACCTTCCTGCTCAGTGAAACCTTCCTGCTCAGTGAAACCCAGATTATTTCACAGAAGCATCTCCAGAATGAAAACTGAATGTTGTGCCAGACAGGAAAATCAAGGTGTGTGATTTTTCCATGTCTGTCCTGCCTCTCCAGTGCTATTACCCCACCTTGATTCTTCCTTGTATGCTGTCTTACACTTGTAAGCCCAAAGTGTTGAGGGAGCAGAAGGCTGTCTGAACTTTCATTTCCTGCAAGGGCTTCCTATATGATGTAAGAACAAGAGTGGGAGCAGCAGACAGCTCCTCAAGCATTAACTGTGTCGGGATGTTTGAGGCTGTGTGAAGCAAAAGGTACTCAGAGACTCGAAGGAAAGTTTTTCTTCATCAGTGAGTTTAATCATTAGAGGATTATTTTTTGTTTTGGTTTGTTTTTCCTTCTCCCTAGGTCTCATAGGAATTTGAAGGTTAAGAAGGGGCCCAACAAGCTGAAAGGAAATGTCCCCTCTCTGCAAGTTTATTATTGAAAGTGGCCAGATGTCATTTGTTTGTGACTAGAAAAGGGAAGTTTTATTACAGAATATGACACTTCAAACCCCATGGTAAAAACAAAAGTGAAAATGGAAAAGCATTCAGCTGCACTCACTTGCATTTTTGATCCACAGCCTGGGGCCCTTTGACATGGAGGTAAGAACTGAATTTTATCACATTTATGTACACTGTGAGTGTTGTCTGCCCTGTGCATTCGTCGGGTATGTATCAGATGAATCCAAAGTCACCTGGAGTGGTGGGTGGTGGCAGTCTAATGGAGGAAGTGCACTATATGAACTAGTTTGAAGTAATATGTTATTTTTATTTTCTCATCCCGGTTGGAATACCCTTTTGTACTTGGACTCAGACCTGTGACTGGTTGCCTTGTACAGGATATGAGAAGTGCTAAGAAAAGCATTGTAAAGTTCTTCAGTAATGAACTAATTATTCTGGCACTTGATTCTAAGCAATAATTAGAATGCAGAAGGTAGAAACCCCCTAGCTTGTAGCTATCCTACTAACTTTAATGAAGAGGCACCGGGCAAATCATCTGCTACCATCCATTCATGGATTCATATGAGCATTAAGGATCTCCTGCCATTGCCAAAGAACGAAATGGCTTATACTACCCTGTAGCACTTGCATGAGCAACACTTCAACATACCCACTTGAAAGCATTTAAGCTGTTTTTATTTTCCAAGGAACATGGAAAAGATAAATTCACCAGTGAACTCATAGGTTACAACAGGAACTATACAGGTGGCATGACATCAGATTCAGGTTCCCTAGTCCCAAGCAGTTACTATGAACTTCTCCAGTGAAAGAATATCCTGGAATAAAAGACACATTCACATTACAAGTATGATTCACCCTACTTTCTCCGTAAGTCTGCACAAGAGCCAGACACAATTTCTATGCAATGAATAGCCAAAGAATATGAATAAGAAGTGAGACCAGCAATTCCTGTCCCATAGACTTCCAAATATGAGCAGAATGTTACTACTTCCAGCCATATCACCAAGTGCTGGATGTGCCCAGAAAAACAAATAAAAATCTCTGTGCTATCACTCAGATTCTCTGCAAATTCTTTCTCACAATGATCACTTTTTGTGCATGTGCATGATACTAAGTGTTACTCACAGAAGTGCTGTCCAGAAGCATTTCATTTGCCAGCCAGGAATTACTACCCTTGAGTAAATTTGTCTTGGATATAGTAGTTCTTAGACTGGAAAGGAGTTAAAAAGTGCTCAAGTTTCTTTTAGCACTATAATGGCAAAAATAAAGCAAGTCCTTTTCAGGATACACTGGATATTCCTGTGTTAATAAATTAAATAGCACCAAAACACATTCCCAGGCATCAAAATATGTTTATGTTGCTCAATTTTTGTTAGTGTCCCTGGCATTTTTCTGGCTAATGCCAAGTAGCATTCTCCTAAATTTTCCCTTCCTGTGTCAGGACATGGCATGAGACATGGACCAGATCCATTAGGTAGAATGAATGTGCCTATCCCATACTTTGGTGGGCAAGAAAGCTAAGGAGTATGGATGTACCTAGAACATGCTTCCAGGTTTCAGGGTTGGCAGAGTTTGACTTACTAGTATTGATACAGCTACTGCAGTGCTGTTGAAGAGTCACTCAAAGAACTGTACAAACTGATTACTTGTGTAGTCAGTACCTACCAACGCAGAAACAAGAGGTCTATGGACGGTCAATATGGATGCAAACTACACTGGTTTTCATTAGACTTAAACTAGGGTGGAATCATGCAAAGCCTCTGGAACAGCACAACACCTGTTAGTTACGCTGAGCACTGTTATAGCCTCTGTGAGATACAACTATTGGCTCTGTCTCATATGTGTCAGCATTATCCAATCCAGCTGGTTGAAATATTCTGGATTGCTTCACAGATTTGGTACAGATAGCCTGTCTCTGAGTCAGTGAGCTGCCAGGTCACAATGAAAACATACTTTTCCTAGTGCTGTCTTTCTTCACTAGTAATAGCCTAATTTCCTTGGAATTTGACATATACAGGTTATGAGTGATTTTGTGCATTTTAATCTGATCAATTGCTCACAGTAGTTTATCATTTTTTGAAAGTGAAGAAATAAAGATATATCAAAAAGGAAGTCAAATTCTTAAGTTTCCTTCTTAGGCTGAACAAAATATAGGAACTAAATCCTTGCCTTAAATGTGCAATCACAAAATAAATATGAGTGGTGGATCTGACACAAATTAGAGCAGACTTGATTTGGTTTGGGTATGGAAAGAGTTTGGTTTTTTTCATTTGCCATGCAGCCTAAGGTCGGACTGTCCCCATTGCAGACAATAGAAAACTCTACTATAAATGAGGAGTAAAACTTTGATAAGCTCATTTGGCCTATTTTTCTTTACTAACAGTACCAACCAAATGACTGACACAGGACTCAGAGGGCATCACCCAGCAGGCAGTCTGCAACACCATGTCCAATTGTGGTCCAGAATTCAATGCCCCTCTCAAGTGTGATTTGTGCCTAGATGGAACAAATATTTGATACGGTGTGTGGAGCAGTCATCAGTCTTAGCTGGACAGAACAAAGCTGAAGGATAAACAAAGTGAGTGAGAAGAAGCCATTTCAGCTGAAAAGAGGACCTCAGAGATTTGTGTTCCTGGCATATTCAACAGGGCTTTCCAGCACAAATTAACAATGGACCAATTTATATGTGTTCAGTGGATTTGGGCTCACAGACTGAGCTCAGCCAGAGGATTCCGAGAACATTCATTGAGGAGCAGTATTTGCCCTGGAACTGGATGTCATCAGTCCAGAAATACACCAGATGAAGAAGCAGCTGCTAGAAAGGAGGTAGAAATCTGGCTCCCGTGAACCTGGTACATACTGCTCTGCATCTAATATGCATAAAGAAAGGGGGGATTCTGATCTGGCTTGTGGATTTACTAAACAGTAAGGACAGATGACGAGTTTTTGCTGAAAAGTAGAGAAGATTGATCTAATATGGGTGAAATGTCAACCATGTGGAAAAAACCCAGTGATACAACGGAGTGCTGTGAGTACAAGGCTGGATATGGCAGAAGCAGAATCATTGGTGTCTTCTATCACAGTACATGACAGGAAGGGATAAAGCCTGGAAACAAGGATCAAGTCCATCAGTGAAGAGCACTTGGGACTGAATGACAGAAGACAGGAAAGGCACATGTCTATACTGATCCAGACATAAGTAATGTTATGATTATGGAACAGAAGGTCCAAACCTGGAGCAGCCTGTAGCTCATCTAACAGAGAGAGAGTGATGAGGGAGTGTGGGCTCATCCACGCAGCAGTTTTGAAAGTGGGACAAAGTGGCACAGTAGTGCAGTCAGTGCTAAGCTATTTGTGTGACAGAGCCATAGGAGAGGAGCAGCACAAAGTGGATTCAGAAGGACTCCTGCAGCAACACTTTGGTGCATGTACAGAGCCAGCCCAGCTCGCATCCTGGTACAGTAGTGTCAGCTGGGCTGGGACCTGCCTGAGTCTCTCTGTAGAGGTCTCCATGTTGTCATCTCCTTCAGCCTGGGAACATGATGAAATGAAACTTGGCCTGGTCCAGAAGACAGCCAGCTCAAGCTAGGCAAGATGCATGTGTTCAGGCTCCATACTACCCAAAACCAGCTAAGCCGTTTTCCAACCCACGGTCATCCACGGTGGTCTTCTGCTGTCACAAATCTACAATTGTCCACCAAGGATGAAGAAGACCTGAGTGAAGTGGTTCTTATTATAGCTGGATGATTATGGGTAATGGCAGCTGAATATATGTTTATAACCCAAAAAGTGATTACACAAGATTTAAGCTGATTATTACATGGAGACCTCTACATGCCAGTTGTAAAGTCAGTTGGCATTTAGAGCAGGTCTCATGTTTAATTTCTTAAAAAGCACAAAGCTATTAGGTTTAAGATATTGAAGCATCAACTACACATACACATGTCACTGAGGAAGTTGTGGTGTACCTGTTACAAGGATGTGTTCTGATGAAGTTAAATATATGTCATGTAGCTGCCAATCACAGCGGAATTAGAGAGGTTGCTGACTGCTGGAAGTGGCAGTTCAAGTTTGTCATGTCCCCTTTTCTGAAGCGTAATACAAGCTGCCTCTCTGGGTGGTGCATTAATCTGGAAGACTTCCGTTAGCTCTTGGTTCTAGAGACAGCTTCTAGAAGTCTGTGAGTCCTTATTCTCCTCATCACAACTACAGCACATCAAACTGTTCAGTTAAACATTTGGGATGATAATCTTCAGTTCATGGAAAACTGCTGCTTCTGTATAAATTTGTCATTGTCGAAATGTAAAACCACTTAGAGACATTAATTGCCAGAAAGAAATTATTGTTTCACAATGGTCAGACCATGAAAAGGTGCAAGCAGGGTTTTCTTAGTTTCTAGATAAACACTCAGATGAGACAAGGCTGGGGAAACAGCAATGAGGGTGACTTACATGTATAGTTTATAATGTAAAACGTGTTGCTCCATTGGCTCAGAAACTTGGGTGCAATGTAGACACTGAAGTTTAGTCTGTTCCTGCTGAATGAGGTGGAGCTCCTGCTTCTCTGAAGTATCTTGGAAATCCCTACCAATTCTCTTCATGATCTGCAATGCAGTATGTTTGTGTGGACTTGAAACACTTCTTAACACAGCCTTTCTTGCCTGTAGCTTAACTGAAGAGATTTGACCATGCTGCTGATCATGTACTGCCCAGCCTGGTTCAAAAAGGCAAGATTGTTAAATTCTGACACTGTCAAACAACACGTTGAATTTTCTTCAGTGGTCTTGAATCTCTGTGATTACATCTTTAACACATCAATAACTTAGCCTCTGGTTAGCCAAGATCACTGAAGCATGGCTAATCAGCAGATGAAAGTGTCTTTGTGGGGATTAGCTTTAATGAAAAGAAAAGGGATAGTTATTTTGGTAGTTTGAAATCTTCCATAAATCAAAGCGAATACTGACAAAGCAGGTTCATACGGTAAGAATGAAGCTATTGTGGATAAAATTAAGGGAACAGCTACTTTTATATAAATCACAGGCCAGGACAGCGTTTGTAAGAGAGTTCATGGGAACAAGATCATTTAACTTCTTCAGGTGTAAATAAGTGATATTTAGCTAATGTTAAAGCATCCCTAAAGAAAAACAGATGGATGAGGGTCCTTAGAAGGGAGTTTCTTTTTTGGTTTTCATTTTCTTCTTCCTTTTTTTTTTTTTTTTTGCATGCAAATAATACCCAGCTAGTTTATCTTGGACACTGTTCCGTGCAGGAACAAACAGCCAACATATAACTTGATATTTGCCACTTCCAGAGAAGAGGACATAGCCAGATAAACTTTAGTCTGGATCCCTGATAGCAGTTGTTGCTGACTGGTGTAAATTAGAAAGTTTCTTGGTCTTCTGAAATGTGGCTTGAGGGACCTCACAGGGGCCATGGGGGCAAATAGAAAGAAATGCAAAATCCACACCTTTTAGGGAGTATTCTTGTTCAGCTCCTGAACTTTAGACCTCCTATGTACTCCTGTGTGGTTAATGTGCTGTATAAATAATCACCCCTTGAGCTCCTCCAGGCAGTGACTCAGAGCACCCACGCTGAAAGCTTAACCCTCTTCAATGACTGTATGGGAAGCCTGAAGTTAGACTGTATGGGTTGATGTACCTAACAGCTCCCTTCCCTTTACGTTCTCCTGTTGGTTTCTGCTGTGCCTTCTCCATTGCTCTATTGCAACTTTTAAATTTAATCCTTGCAGTTGTGTAAATGTACCCCAAACCCAGAAGTGTAATATTTAGTGTGTGCCTCTGCCCCTGACTTAACTGAGCATCCTTTCAGGTAGCCTGAGGCAAACAGAAAAAACACTTAGGTCCGGTTTCCCTTGCTTTCAACTCTGCTTTTGTACTGCTATCATGTACATTTTTTGAAAGAAACTATTAAAACCTCCAGTCCACATGTTGCAGAAACTGATCTAGATGGTTGATTGGAAATCGTAAATGCTTGCTCATCACTCTAAAGAACTGTAGCATTAAAGGTAAGGCTCCACATAGACATATTGGCTTATTGTACTGCTCAGTTACCCCATTGGAGGGCTTCTGATACTCTGGAACCTTCAGTTTGGGTGCTTTTTATGCTATTTTTACTTTGTGCTCTCACAGTATAAGCTTTTGTGGGACTCCTGAGTGAGCGACAGGGCTCTACTGAAGAGTTTGTGAGCTAGGGTCTTACTCTAAGCTGTTTAGAGTTCAGCTTTTAGACAATTTCCACATAGGTGAGGCAAATGATTATATACTTTGTATGGATCTCTTTTCTAACTAGTGTCAATTTTTCTTTCTTATGATACCGACATGGTTTACATTCAAAGTCACTGGAAATGTGTATGCGTGTGTGTGGGGCGGGGGTGTATCTGGGTTCTGAAATCATAGTTTGGTTATTACATGTTTTCTAGGGAAATTAAAACAAATGACTGTGTGCTTACAGAGGGACAAGAATAGAATTAAAAAATAATTTTCATGGAAGAATTTACCATACTGTCAGGAATAATAACTCTTTCATTAAGTAGTTTTTAGGGTCATGGTGAAAAAAACCCCATAACTCACACCAACGAAACTGTAATTCATTATGTTTACATAATTCATAATTTATAATGGGAAGGAAAAGGAACATTATGTGAAAAAATGCTATGCACATTTTTGCACAACATTCTACTCGTATATGAATCACGCTTGTCTTTGGTTAACTCAAGGAAATAATCCCAGTAATGTATGTAAGGCAGTCATGCCCACATGTCTGGGGTTTTTTATATCCAGATTTCAGTGGAAAGAGAGATACTTTTTAAACAGATGGCAAACAAGCCCCTTTCCCCCCAGCTACTTAGCAAATTTAATAACACAGCTAATTATAGGACCATGTATATTAATCCGTTCATGTGCATGCTCCATACATTTAATGTCACAAGTCAAAGGGATCTATGGAGTTGGTGGGCAATGGCAGCTAAATTACATCCAGACCATATTCCCTCTTTAAGCATACTTTGGAGACTGAATCTCTTGGGATTTCTGTTGGCAATTCAGTACAAAAGTTGATGCAAAATTCTCTAGCTGCAGTCTGGAAGTGATGTTAGCAGAAGCTGAAATGCACTCAGAGGCTATATTTTTCTGGTCTAAGGTGATGTCCCACGTCACATTTATTCTCAAGAGTCAGAAGGATAGTCCCAGTGAATTTTCCCCTCAGCTGCTGCCTGTTTCGTGGGTCTGAGATGCTCCCAGGGCTGTTGGTGGAAGCATCACACCCATCTGATGAATTTGAAGGACCATTCCCTCCCTCACTCAGAGCTAATGCATCTCTTTTAGTCTCTCTGGACCCTCCATTCTGCTACAGAGGACCAAATCACAAGTGATGAAATACTAGACCAGGCCGCCCTTGATTCCAGCATGTCAAGCATCTACCAAGAGCTGCCTATTGAGGGTCAGTGAGTACGAGGAACCACCTCTGAGACCGTGAAGAATCAGCCCTATCTCTGCAAGCAGGAGAGAGCATCAGTGCTTCTTGGTGCCTATCATGGTATTCTGCGTGTGTTACAGCTAAAGCAGGTGTGACGCCATTCATGCTTTGAAAACATGCCTCTGTGAGGGGAGAGGCATACTAATTACCTGTGAGTACAATGGCTCACTTCACTGTGACTGACAACCTGGAGAGCCTTGTACCAATAAAAGCCTGATCTCAAGTGTCAGCTGCTCTGAGTAAATATATATGGGGTTCTTACATCAAAAGCTGTCTGTACAGTAAGGAAAACAAGCTCAGAGCCAGACCATCTCTTGGCCATTTTTATATTTGTCATATGTAAAAGATTTTTCCATCAGGAAGATCTGGCTGTTTACATCCCGAGTTCCTTTTATGTAGAACTCAAAGCATATTACTAAGAAAGTTTAAAAATTCAGGTTAAAAATGTGAAACTTGTAAGAGAAAACAGTAATACTGTCTGGAACAGGTTAAACACCAAAAAGGGCAGAGAAAATTAAGAGTGTCTGAGTTCCATAATCTATGGATCTGTCTACACGTATCTGTTTGCTTCAAGTGCCCTTTGTGATCTGTCAGAATTATTTAAAAACTTTTAAAAATGTATGGAAACGAATTTAGTCACGTATCACAGACTAGCTTAGGAAAGAGAAGAGTCTCATAAATCACAGAGGGATTAAGGTGGGGGTGTGGGGATTCAGAAAAGTGAGGGTTGGTGACGTCTGTTTCTGTGCAAGTGCCATCCTCACCCTCCAAGTGTAGGGGCGAGGTGTCTCTCAGTTCATTTAACCATTGTGACACCCATCCAGTTCCCACAAAATGCAGAAAATTCAAAATATTCATTCTGCAGAAAGTGACTGAAAGCTAATCTCCTGTTTGAGTTTCCCTGCTAATTCCCATAACTTTGTTGCTTTCATAATTGAAATTATTTTCTTCCAGATTTTTACTCTTGGAGTTGTCAGAAAGCACAACTGCAGTGAGTTTGCAGGCTCCTACACTACCCCTCAGAAATGCAAGGGTTTTCCCCAGCTACTTGGTGTATTCGTAAAGCTCTTGACGGGGCGGAGGTGCTGCCGTTCCAGGTTGATGCTTACCCTGTTTCTGCTGCAGCCTTGTGCCCACAGCACAACAGTCTCATACTTCTGTGCAAAAGTCTTCACCTAAAAAAACCTTCCAGAAAAGATTTCCACTGAGACCAGTCCAGTGACTCAGCCCCCTCTACCACTTCTGCCTTTCTCTGGGGCCACATCCCAACCTGTGCCTTCACTCAGAAGGCAGCATCACTTTCCCACAGTTGTATTTATCTGAAGTGCTTTGCAATCCTACAACAACCCCTCCCCTGACCCCTATATTCTATATTCTTCCTAAAGTCTGTAGGTTGCTTTTAAAAATAGAGCGTGCCCTGGCTGTGTGTCTCACTGGGCAGAGGGCCTATTGCCTGTCATCCTTGATGTCTTTCTTACTACTTGTTTCAGCTGGTTGTTTTCTCGGTATTTAAAGGCTTTGTTGTATTCCACACTTTCAATTAAGGAGGAAAAATGCTCTCTGTGTTGTAAGAATGAAACTGGCAGTTGTCTGCTTTGGTTTGTAGCATAAACAGTTGCACAAGCATCCACTGGCAACCTTCCCTTCACTAAGGAGGCTATCAGCTAAATGTCACAGATGTGTCCGGGTCTTGCCAAGAGCTGGAAATGTACTGGGAAACTTCTGAAAATGCCCTCATTAAAAAAAAAAAGCTCTCAAAAGGATGTAGTGGACATGTGCAAGCTGCAGCAGGGGATGGAGACTCTCCAAGCATATGGTCAGCATCTCTTCTTCTTGTGCGTTCCTCCTTACCTCTGGAGTCCTCTTCCTCATTTAACAGGCTGTGCCTCTCCCTTCACCCGAAGCCAGCCTTCTTCCTCAACACCTCACTCCTTCCGTGTGGCCTATAAAGCTGAGCTTTTCCTTCTCAGTAACAGGATCACAAATAACTTAAAACATTAAAAATGCCCTAGCCCCTTGACACCTTCATTATAACTAAAGCAACAGCATGATCTTATTGCTGGAATGTTTGCCCTCCTTTCCCTCATCACTCGTCATCACTTCATGGTTTAACTACAGCCTAATCCTGCAAACACTTCCTACCCAGCAGAGCACTTACCAGCACCTAAGTAGCCCACTGGCATCAGTGGATTATTCCAGGTAGTACGGTCTAGGAAAGCCAAAGAAGTGTTCGTACCACTGGGCCATTTGGTTTGCAAGCTCTTGGGGGATATTACCTTTTGTCTATAAAGACACACGCACACGCATGGTGCTGTATAAATAATTAATAATAACAGAACTCACATCAAACTAGCACGTATGGGAATTCGTACCGCCGGCTTTCCTGGCTGCTAGAAAGAAAATCACAGAATGATGGAGTTTGGACAAAGCCTCCTGATAGCATATCTGGGTTTGTGGCGTTCACCTCATTTTAGGAAAGTGTTTTCTCTTCCTCTGCGCCAGAGGAAACATTGAAAAACCTTCACCTGGCAAGAAATGCACAGGAAGCATATTTTAAGTTTATCCAAAATCTGATGAATATCTCCCAAAGGTAAATTAAAGTTCTTATCACCCTGTCTAACCTTTAATTACTTAAAACAGGAGGTCTGGGTTTTATCAAACTATTGACTCTTTGTGTTAAGATTTCTTTGGCTTCCAGCAGTGTTGCGCAAACTGTTCCTTGGTGAAGGCCTTAAGCAATAAAATAACTGCTAATTTTATTTCCAATGGACTCACTCTTTTAGTCTCAAATTTTTTGTACTATTTTGTCTCTGAAATATAATAGAACTAATCTGAATGGATCCTAATTATCAAAGAAAAATAAAAGATTACACCAGGGAAAGCATATGCAAGGAAAAACAGAGCTGGGAGGCTATAGAAGCTTGGAGCTCTGTGTGATGTTCCAGTACAACTTCTGGGTTAAAGGGAAAAGCAAAGACCTCCTTTTTTTAAAATGTGATTAAGAAGGAAAAGAAACCAAAGCTACTTGTTAGAACATAGTCTCTTCTTGACTTCAGATACAATCTGGGTCCATGAAAATGACCCTTTCTGTAAAGATACTGAGTATGTCATGGTCATACATTTCTCAGGATTACATCACCTGTTGCTCAGACCGGAGTTCATTGCTCAAGTGCAGTAGTCATGAAAGACGGTAGTTTCCTTCTCAAGTAAGAAGACTTCTGTTTCCTTGTGGGGAGGGTGACATACGTACGTTGCATTCAGCTTCTCTACTTTCCATGTGCTTTTGCAAACAAGAATGAATATTCTTTTCCTCCTTCATAGGATGCTTTAGCCACCAAAACATGGAAGTCACTGGGCTACTTTCCTTCTCCATAGAAATGATTTCATTTTGTACAGGACAATTTAATATTCAGTGGTTCAGAAAGTACAAAAGTGAATATGAGTAACTGCCTCTTCATTAGCTAATATTGATATTTCACTATTTTAAGGAAAAGAATTGGGAACACCAGACTCCATCCTACTCTGCAAGTACCCTAAGAACCAGGTAATAGGAATAGTATTCCTTTCTTACTGATTTAGTAAATGCTGAACAGATCTGTTCGAAGTGAGGACGACAAACTGGAGAGAAGGATGACACTCTGCTTCAGCAGAGACTACAGCCTGGTGGTTCAGGGTATTCTCTGAAGCAAGATGTGGAAGAAGTTAGTTTCCAGTCTTAGCTACTGAGTAAAAAGAAGATTTTTACGGGCAAGAGTTCCTCCTTCATCAGCACTTTCTATCTTGCCCAACCCCTGAACATCTACAGGATAAGGTATCTTCTACCTGGGAGGAAGGAAGCATCCAGCTTCAGAGTCCCAAAATGTCTGGAGTAGGAAATTGTTCATGTGGCTAAGATCAAAGTGCTTCTGAACATGCCTAGAAATGGAGATTTACATGGGCAATCTTCTGCTTTGAGAAGTCTTCTGTTTGTGGCACTTAAGAGGTTTGCTGTTATATCTGGGATACACAGAGATTTTTCCATACCTTGTTTGTCACTGAGTAAGGCACTTGAATATTTGTGTATCTCAAACACAGGCACTTCTGTTTTCAAATTGGCAGACAGATCATCTGTGTATATATATTCACATGTACATAGACACAAATATATGTAGTTTGAATTCATTCCCCCACACGGAAACACACAAGTGTATATATAACATTTAAATATAGTGTGCATATATGATGATGTAATATATATGTAAGAAAAATTTAGCTCCATTTTAAGATGCCAGTACTGTCCCTTTTTACAGATTTTGCAAAACTGCTATTTTGTCTTAATTATTCAACTGAAATGTGAAGGATTTCTGTCCATAGAAAGAAAGCAACCATGGGTTTTTTTTGGGAAGGGATTCTTGGGGGTTTTTGGTAAACCAAAATTTGAAAAAAAAAAAAAAAATTAAAATCATGAAAGCTATTAAGTCTCTGACGTCTCAGAAACTCTTGTTCACAAAAATGTTTTCACAATATGTTTGAAATCTGTGTGGAAACTTTTGCCTCAAACCTTGTGCAAATGCCTAAGTTAGGAGTACAACTGATGCTGAAGGAAGAGACAGAAGTCTACTGCACTTAACCTTCACGTGCCTGCAAAATCTGCCACAAAATTTTGTACATAAGGGTGTCATGACCTTGACTGTGTGTTTTCTGTTCAACAAGCCACTTATTTTTGTAGGTATGCACAACAGCCTGATAGATCTGCTGGTATTTCAAAAGCAGTTTACCGATGACTCCAAAGGTGATATTCAAGGTAATTGTCCCCAGTTGGGATCACATTTTCAGAAGACATCAGAAAATCTCACCCTTTCTGGTATATTTTAACTAGGTCAGGGTTATTAACATTCTTGCCCTGGGTTGTTTTGCCTATGAGTTAGAAGAAACACTGAAATAGTAGCAACAGACTTCTCTGGCCCGTGTTGATTACATGCAACAGGCATTTCACAAGAGTACGAGTAGCAGTGTTGCAGTGAGCTGCATAAATTGACTGCACAGCCTTAGGCTGGGCAACTTTTCTTTTGTAAGGAATTCTTGCTTTTCTGTTCTCATTTAGTTGTTTACTCCTACTGTGTCTTATACATTAGAGTTGTAGGCTCTGCTTACCAGATATGTAACTACACTATTTTGATTGCATCTGCAAACAGTTCCCAACTTTATGAATCAACCGTGGGGTTGAACTTTCATTTACCAATAACCCCAGTGATGTGACAGTTGGGGCCTCAGTTAATAAGGCTCTGTGTAAAAGCTGGTCCAAGTGTAGTCACTGTGCTGCACTTTGGAGGGGTACTTGTTGCTTGACAAGAAAAAATTTCTGTACCTCTTTTACATTGTATTTTGTTTCCACATAGGACAAAGTCAAGTTTGGTTTGCAATAAATTGTCATTTTATAAAAATAGAAGGCAAGAAAGTTCAGTACTTGGGTTATCACACTTGTATTTGATCTAGCAAGGTACATGGCTTGGGGTTACACTCCTGTATTAGATTCAGGTTTTTTTGAAGTCAATGGATAAACATCTACTGTCTTTAGCGAAGCCTGGATGAGCTCAGTCTTTCAGTTTCAAAAAAAAGAAAAAAAAAAAAATCAGGTATATTTTAGACAGTAGGTGATCCAGTTTTTGCACCAGAGACAAATGTCATATTTTGATTTCTTTTTCCCTACCATGTTTAAAAATATCTTCTGTGTTTTGAACCACACATGAAGACGTCCTATCTTTAAACCCAAATAAATGTTAAAAATTCTAATCTATTTCCAGCCCAGTTCAAATACAGTGAATTGGGGGTGTGGCAGGGGCTGGAAACAGGCAATTTTAAAACAGGGAATTATATGACATTGACTTTACTATTATTGTCCTTGCACATTTTTAACAGCTATCGGTTTTTAGGAAAAAAAAAATCTGTGCTGCACATATAGCCACAAACAAAAGTAAATAAGCAGATTTAGGTGATCTGTTTTAATGCACAAATATATATTTAATATATTGTAGTGAGAAGCATAAACTGTTTTATCCAGGTTAATTTTCTTCTCATTTATTGTGTGCTGTTGGATAAAACTTCATGGGCATTCAGGCTCAGAACCTGGTTATAATAAACAAAGGAAAATTTGGGTCTTAGAGAAGTTATATTTTCAGATTAGCAAATACTCTGTTTTGCTTTTCCTCTTCTCATAAATCAATTATTGAGGTCTATTTAATTAAGAACAGATTAGAAACATTTTCATTGTTGTTTTTTAAATTTCCTTTGTACTGAAGTGCTATGGAGTTAAAACACCAAGCACAAAAGTGCACAGCCAACCATGACTAACTGCATAAAACAAATAACAAGCCGTATGATCAAAAACAAAAGTCAGTGCCGTTCATGTGGAATAATAGAAATCATACCACCAAAACACTTCATATACGTCTCATGTACCGACTTACACACTTGCTCAGCTCATATCACGCCTCAGGAATGTGGTTACAAACAAAAAGGGACCTGCAGGAGAGGGAAGTACCTGGAGGGGAAGCAGCATTTCCCTGTGCCTCATCCTGACTGTATCTTAACACCTTCATCTTGGGGTTCACTGGCCGTGAGGAGGGAAAGGCAGAGCAAGCTCTTACTCAGGACATGCGGCTCTCCCTCCAGCTCTTCTAGAGATATCCCTGGGGAGCTATGCCAAATACACACTTTGAACACTATTGCTCAGGGCAGATAACTTGCCATGTTTGAGCTGTAAAGCTGGTGAAAGACCGTCACTACCCATTCTCACTGGTTGCAGAACGATGTCTCTGCAAAGCACATAAAATCATCATGCCATGTTGCATCTGGGGCTCGGACATAATCGCTGTCTTCACCATCATTGAAAATCACCTTCCACTGTCTGCTCAGTTTTCTCAGGGGTTGCAAAGGCCATTCTTATTTGAGCAAAGAAAATATTACCAGTTTGTGGGAGGCAACTGAGAGTGGGGGAATGGTGGATGGGACCAGGAGAGGATAAAAAGATTTTACCAAGCGTATTTTTTTGATAAAATGTTTTGAAACAAGCAAAAAAAATCCCAACCCTCTGCCTATTAACTGGAAAACAAATCCAGCTTAAAATTTTTGCTCAACTTGCACTGCAGGAAGTGGGAAAGTTTTTGGTGTTTCATGGGGAATTGGAGCAGGCCAGAAAGAAGAGCCACCCACCAATAAAATGCATGTAGTAAAGCACTGTCAGAGAGATCAAGGGCTTTGCATACACTTTAGGAAGGATTAAATTTCATTGTCACTTCAGGACAAGGAGGAGGAGATTCCATATTCCTGCAGTCATTCATCCCAGCTACTCCCCTCTTGATTTTTAAAATCTGTTGTGGCGCAGCCCTTTCCTCATGCTTCAGAGGGGAGAGACGGCAGAGGGAACAAGAGCGCCTGGGATTCCTGTTATCAAAAGACCCTTAAAAAATGCTGCTGATAAGGGTTAAATATTTTAAATCCTACGACTATGACTTTGATCAGAGGAAATTACATGCCAGCTTAATTCTCTCTGAATTCAGTGAGGACTCTAGCTGAGGGTTAAATTCAGCTCCACTGTAAATGGAAGGCAATTGCTGGGATGGCTGGGGACAGAGATCTGCACCCTATTTTCCAGCTCCGTGGCCCCAGTGGGCCAGAGTTTTGTGTTTGCAGGAAACAGCACATCTGTCCATTTGGAAATCAGTGCTACGCGTGTCAATGTGCAGAACAGAAATTTCCAGAGTGTGTTGAGTTGTTGACGAGCCAGTGTGCTACTGAAGATGACAACTCAGATACAAAATTAACTATGTGAATTCCCATATCAGATACCCCATTCACTCAGTGATGAGCCTTTTCCTGGGCAGGTTCTTAGTTCACTGACTTCTGGGAGGTGTTGAGCAGATTTTCTGAGAGGAGACCTCTGGGTTCTATTTTCTCTTGGACATAATTCCTCCTGATTAATGAATGTTACAGGTCCAGAACTGACGACAATTAATGTTTGGAGTCGTTAAAGGGTTGAACACAGTGCCATCAGTAGTCTGCTAGATAGGGATACTGCCTATCCTAGGCCTTGTCCATTATTGCTTGTTCCTAAGAACCAGTTTGCACCTTAGATTCACTTCTGTAAAACATGGCACTTGCTCACCTTTGCAAGCACTCTGAGACACAATATGAGATGAATGGGATGTGTGCACAAGAGAGAACTAAACTATACTCGGTGCTTTGCAAATAGAGATTTGACAAAGACTTACCTCACAGAAGGTATAACCTAAAAAATAAAAATATGTTGACTGCTGTCATGAAAGTAGGCAACCCTTTTAGAACTAATAATAGCACTCAAACATATTGATAGCCTTCCAGAGTCCATCATTAGCTATTTATTAAACAAAACTAGATATAAAGTCTGCTTTGTTCCACAAGTACTTATTTTAGGAAGCAAAAAAATTAAAAAAAAAATTAGGTTACTGGAAGAAAATGAAACATTTTTTAGATTATTTGACTTAATTCCTCCCTGGCATCTTTCAGATACCGGCAGCTCAGGAAAAAAGAGGAACAGCTGTGAACCAACAAGACTGAAGACTGGAGACAAGTCCACCGGCTGTTGCAACATCTCTGATGCAAGGATTTCCCTCACGCTCTTGGGAGGTTGCTAGTGATAATTCCAAGCTCAAGTGCATTCCTGAATACTGCCAGATTTTTCTCTGAGAAAATAAATGCTGCAGGTGGACAGACAAATTTCTTCATTGACACAAAAACCTTGGAGTGCCTTAATGACATAAAAATGACATGGTGTTCAGGTGCAGTACCTTGACAAGCTGCATACAGAGGTCTTTGTGATGCCATTGGTACCTGCAGAGAGCAGGAACTCTTTCTTCAGATTATTCTGGGAAAAGCTCTGTCAGCATTCATTGGGGCCTTTTTGGTAAAGGCATTTAACCTGTGTGCTTGAAAGGTGCTTTAAGACTGCCATCTATGTGCATTTTACATAAGGCTGCACAGGTTTTTTAACTTGTGGTTACAACAATCATTAGTAAACCCTGCATTTGGAAATCAGTTAGAAAACTCGCTACTATATGATCATCCTCCCCCAGTCTGCTTCAAGTTTATAGATTTGAGAAAAAGGAGTGAGCCCCTCAACTCAGCTTCTTCCTTGTTTTACATCAAGAGTCAGAATCAAGCATAGTTCTGACCAGGAAGAGATTTTGAAATAATAGTTTCATAGTGACCCTCTTTTTTTACTGTTGCCTTGATTGGAGGGGCTGAATGAGCCCTCTTGGGCCCAGACAGCTGATTGCATGCATATGATTGCAATTTGCTCATTTAGAGTGAGGCAAGCATCACTTCGCCATGCTTCACACACACTGGAATAAGCCTGGTGCCCAATGCAGAGCCCATCTGCAACAAAGCAACTAATCTGAAGTTTACTGGGCACACTTTTTTGTCTGTAGCTTGAGAATGGCACCCAGTGTCAAGCCTCTGAGCAAACCAGCACAAAGGGCTTCTCTGTAGTGATGGGACAGGGAACCCACCACGGTAGTTTTGTTAATGCCAAGGAGATCATACTGCCAGTCTCCTTGTCACATTCTCTCCAGTAAGCACAGGCTCTCACCCTTTGGACAGAGTTGTCAAGGAATGTGTTTGCCTCTTTCTTTTGTTCTTGTTGTCTGTGGGAGGGGACAGTAATGCCTTTTGTATCCTACATACTGGCAGGTACTGCTAAAACACAGACTGAGCCTGTTTCTGAGCTCTCTGATTAGGTGAAACAGCAGAATTTCTGCTCCAGTTGCCAATTAGGCAGGTAACATATCCCTGAGAAAGACGGTGTGCTAGAGCTAATTATCTTTGTGTGCTGCTGCTTGAATAACTTAAGTCTGCCAGGTGCCAGATGGCTCTGGAAATCTCCCAGTTCTGTGGGAACTGAAAGGTTCACCTTGTTCCTGACTCTTTTATGGAGTCAGACCCTAGAAAACTTCAAACTTCTAGTACAAAGGCTCCTTATCTGCTGGGGATGAGAGTGAATCATACCCATGAGAAACATGAAGTAGAAAAAAAAGAACTCCATCCACAGATTGTGTAAGAGCATGAGGCATGCTACCCTGAAAGCCTGTTCCCAGAGGTGAATCAATGCCACCATACCTTGCATCATTTCCTTACGTTGCTGTTAGTCTACTTTCCTGCGTGAGGCACTTGGGTTGTGATCCCTGCATTACATGTTATGCAGTTGGGAGAAGCTTTATCTGTTTGTTTCATTAGGTTTACGTAAAAAGAAGTATCCATATTTTAAATTTAAAAATTACTTAATGCCAGCATGTCTGGTCTAACGCACTAAGTTTGTGGAAGGTGGAGGCATGGGGAAAAGTAGGTTGAACCCCGGGTTTAGTGTGGTAGCCACTCATTTGTTAGTCTGTAATTGTTTTCTTTTCAATTCTTTCTCTTAGTTGTCTACATGTGAAAAAGAAAGAGAAGACACTGTCATTGTACACATGAACTGATGTGGTTTTACTGCATTTGGCCACACACTTAAAAGAAATATGCTGGTACAGGGCAGCCACAGATCTTATCTCTACTGCCACTCCTTTCACAAAAGAATGATCTTTACATCAACAGTTTTCCGTTCTTGGCTTGATAACGTTGCAATCCTCCCTTTTGCTCTTGGTCCGAATGCAGAGATTAAAAACACTCAGTTGATGCAAACGGTGGGTTGATACAACACACAGAATGGGGTGTAGATGTGCTTCACACAACAGAGAGCAGAATTGAAGAGGAAAATCTTGCTTGGAGGCAAAACGCCTCCTTAGTTGATTATGGCAAGGAAAATCAAATACCATATCTGCTTTTTTCCTGGAGTATATCGAGACTGATCATAACTAACATCTGTTCATGTTAAGCAAATACTTGTCATGATTTAAACTTCTGTTTGCATACAACTCCGAGTAGTGCATCTTAAAGTCATACATATTCATATAGAATGAAGAATGCATAATGTCTGCATAAAAAGATAAGCTGTATGACCATATATGAAGACAACAACTACAATTCTCACAGCACTGTCATTGGTTAATTTTAAAATATTCAAGCATTATTTAAAAACCAGTAAGCTGAACTTAAAACTACACTACAAAAAATTGTATAACTGAACCAATGCTGACTTGTTTTTCTCATTATTAATCAATTTTAAAGTTTCCCTTTTTTTTCCAACAGTTTTTTAAATTAGTTGTTATTTTAACTTCCAGTAACACAATCAGACTTCTTCTGCTTTTGGGCAATTGAGTTATACTCTGATCTTGAGTTCTAAGGGACATGTTCAATTTTATTTTTTTCCACAGTTGAATAAACAGTACCATGTATACTATCTCTTGTGTTAGAATAGTGTTGTCTTCGCATAAGACTCAAATAATGGTATTAGTCATTCATTTCCTTGTACACATACACCCTATTGCGTGTTGACAGGTTTATAAGGATGCAGTGGCAGCCGTGGGTGCTGGGAAGCTCCTAGACGACGGCCTTTGAATCCTTGCAGTCCTGAGCAATGGTGCCTGAGTTAGTCTGTTTATTGTCTGCTTTCTCTCCCAGATGCTTGACTTGTCTGAAAGATTAATACATTAACAAGAGTGGTAAGGTTCAGGGTTGCACATCTTTAAGACATGTTTATTACCAGATGGCACATGAGATTCAAAGGTCACTGTGGAAGGTAACATTTTAAAGTGAAACAACAATATTTATGTTCAAATACTGTGCTGATGAGATCATATGGAAAAATGTTTCTGATTAAATTAGTTTATAAATAGCCACAATATATCTATTGAAAATTCCAAATGCCACTTCTAGTCTTACTTCTTGCATTCTATTACTTCCTAATTTACTCAGCAACACAAGACTACCTTCTTACATAAACAGACTAGCAACTGGAAAAAAAAAATCTTTTCCGGATGGACAATCCCATTTTCTTAAATGAAAATCCAGTGTGAAACTTGGCTCTATTGTCTACTACTTAAAGCTAATATTCCATATCACAGTTTTTTAAGACCTGAGAGAAATTTAAACTTCTAAATTCTCTGAGGTAAAATTCATCTTGCAGTCATAAGGACTTCTTGGCAGATAGCTTTCCTTATTTACAGGCAATATAGTGTGCTACAACACATTTGACAAAAATCATGTTATGCTACTTACACAGAATCCGTACAATGAAAAGAAAATCCTCCTCTTTAGAATTTCCATAGGAGGACTGGCTGTCTCATAGCTCATTAGCAAACATTACCAATAACACTAAACCTGAAATCATGTTTATCCTCTCAATTCGTCACAAATTGTATATAAATTCCAGAGGAAGTAGTTTTGCACAGGTTTAAAAGGGCAACTAAGCTCTTAATTAACATTTCTTATCTACCATTCCACACAGGCATTAAAATGCAGAGGATTTGAATGCTACTTACTTTTCATGTGATCCGTTCTCAACTTTCATGGCCCCTTCCACTGGATCCAGTCCTTGTTCTGAAAACTGTTTCAAGGCACTTAACGCTGCCTAAAGGAAAAATGAGTTGTCAAAAAACCCACTGACACAACTGTATTAACACCAAACGAAGGAAGGTGTGTGTTCTGATAAACTAGATTTAATTAATTTCCTGTACATTGAAGCCATCTAGAGCTAACAGAGTGGGTACCTAACAGCTCCGTGACAAACATCTGTGCTTGTGCATGGATTGAGGATATTTTTCTTCTTCCTGGGAATAGGAGTGACTCCCACTTGTGTCAATGCAAGGTTCATCACCTACATAAAGAACACTGTATACTTTCAGTCCTTGCTTTTCTGGCTGTAAAGCTTCTCCAGCTTCCCCATGCATTTTCCTAGAGCCCTCACTTTCCAGAGCTCCTAGGGACAAGCTCTTGTCTTGCAGATGGTTGCAGAAGGTGTGAGCAACGGCAAGAGGATCAGACACTACTAACACTCCAATGCTGGATCTCAAACATTACAGCCTGATGTCTTATACATAGGTAGTGAAGTGTGCTGAACAGGGTGAGCCAACATGGGTGATTATGAAGCGGCAGCAATAGAACAATCAATTTTTAGTTGGCATTTTTTTTGCCAAGTGTGTTCTTCATTGACCAGCTTCTCTATCATCTCCATGAGCCCTGCTTCTTCTTTCCCCTCTATCTGCTTCAGTAAAGGACAAATGACTTTTAGTAGAGGTTTTGAAAAAACAGGCAGCACAATAAAACAGTTGAGGTCAGTTTTGATACAAAGGTGAGATGTAAAGCAGAACTGCAAAATGGATTTTACTTCTTAATCACGACCACCTAGGATGCATTCAGAACTAATCACAGGGAAAGAAAATGTAACTTATTCACAGATGTTGTGCCCCAAGGTAACACCTCAAGCAGTGGAACTAACTGCAGGCTCTGACGTGCTGTTCTCCATGTGAAGCAACAACTGCTGTCTATAAAACTGGAAGTTGCTCTCTTCTTAATTGTTGGGACAGAAGGAGTCTGTGTCTCTATCTTTATTTCCCTCAGAGAACAGAGACTCTTCCTGGAACAGGAGCTGCCATTGTAATAAATACTAGATTTGCTTTTTTACTAATTCTTTGCCTGGATTCTCTCAACAACTCCTTCCCTTGAAAGGTATGTTTATACAACTTAAATATTATTAGACAATGTGTATTTTGGTGAGATGAATAACAGTACAAAAATTGCCAGACTGCCCTGAAGTAAAAGACCATGTGTCCCAGATTTGTCTGGAATAAAGACTAGCTTCTGAAGCTTCAGAAGGCTGTACAAGGTACTCCCACTCATAATGCATGAAGGTAGACTCTTTCTAGTCTGTGAAGTTTTATGGGGTTTGCTCTAAAAATAAAAGCTAAACATTTTATAAAGTCTCTTGGTAAACCTCAGATTATCACTGTTACTTACAATCCACTCCACCTTTACCATGTGTTCTGGGCCCCCTGTATGAGATAACTAACCTGCTCTCTACTTGCTCCTTCCTCACATCCATTGCAATATTTTTCCCCTTCATCTTAAAACCTCTGCTGCCCTCATCTTTCTTTTAAAATTTTTTGTCATGCAATGGCTAAAGGCTGAGCGTCAGCCTCATCTCAATAACAACTTCTCCCATTACTGGATCTTTCACTTTTATCACCCATTTTGTTCCACAGAGACTGAATTCTCTCTTTCCTCATCTCTTCTGGTTTTCTTGACATTTTGATATATTTGCATTCTTCATAAGACAGCTCTTTCTCTACCACCTCATAGTGTCTCTTGTAGTTTCAGATGTGCATTCTCAAATCCTATAAGATCTAATGACCATCTGTCTTTCCATCCTTGATCTTGACTGCACGGCAAAGTCACTGTTCAACCCACATAATTTCTCCAGTGTCAACAAAAGTTTTCATCTACTCTCCTCTCAAATTCTCTGTTTCAGTAACCCAACACATTTCTTCATCCCAATTTCTCTCATCTCCTCCTCTCCCTGGGGTCCTTTTCATCACAATACAAGCTCTACTCATAACGTGAGGAAGGGGAATGATTTGGACTCCTGTGCTTCCTTGTACTTTAGCTGGTCATGGGTTAGCAGCTAGGAGACCCAAACAATTGAATGGGTAGGGACTGGCACCCAAGAATCTCCTGTCTTCTCATCTCCATTTTTTTTCCTGATGCACATTAGTAAAACTGTCAGAATCTCCTTTCTTCTTATTATGGTAAATCAAAACCCATTACCAGGTAACACAGCAAGGAGAGAAGGAAGTTGGGACACCTGCTTCTCCTACACAGTTAAACTGCTACCTCATATGTTTTTCAACTACCTTGTTTGCTTTTTCATATCCATTCTTAGCTTCCTGGTCTGATGTGTGAATTGCAAACTTGTGGAAGAACTACGTGCTCAGGTTATTTGTTTGTACAGTGACTTGGTTGAAAAGGTCCTGATCATAGTTGGTAAGAAGTAGAGCAAAGTAAAGTTTCATTCAAGATTAAATCACAGATTGATCATATGATATGCAGAACAGTCTGGCCTTGATTAGGGGTCACTGAAATCCCCAAATCATCAAGACATTAATTAGACCAACCCAAACTTCCTAATTCTAGAATTGCTATGAGTACCTCTGTTACTTACTACTGTTCTACCCACATAAATGGCTATTTGCAAGGCATCCCACATAAGTGACAAAGAAGCTCTCAGGGTTGCTTTCCAGGGAAACTGCTTTGAAACTTCCTGGAAGAATATTAGCCACTATGTCAATAGAAACAGATCAAGAGGGTCCCTCTCCTCTTCTAACAGCAAGGGAAGAAGTACTACAATATAAAATAGTGAACTCTTTGCCTGTAAGCATGGATCATTACTATGCAGGTGTCAATAAAGTAAATATGGAACAATCAGAGGAAACATATAAAATATTATCCAGATGTTTAATGATAAGCATGTTTAATACCAACACAACTTATAAAGCCTAATGTTTGTAACATGACACAATCTCGTTTTTCCATCTCAGCCTTCTTCAAGCCATGCCTTTCTCAAACTGAAATGTGATAAAAAAAGGTAAGATCTCAGATCTATTGTATTTGTGAAACCAAATATCAGAGGGGGCAAGCAGCAGGAAAGTAGTCCTGTACCTGTATCCTTGATCTCCCACCTACAGGTGTCAGGGTGTTTGTGTGAGCACTGGTGAAGAGCCAGCCCTTTACAGCATCACTCATTGCTAGGCTTCTCACCTTTGTTGCTTTGGAAGCCAACAATCTCCTCAAATCTCATGCTTCTCACTACATCTTCTGTCTCAGTCCTGCATCTTCCCCAAGCTACTCCACTGCCCTTGGTCTTCCTCTTCTTACTACCTACCCTGGAGTTATGACTTCGTTTACAGCAGAGGCAACCACCTCTACTTCTTCAGAAATCTCTTACCCAATTCTCTGCATTTTTTCCCTACTCCTAAATGCTCCCCCACCCAGGTGCTCCCAGAGGTAAGCTTTTCTTCCCCAGGTTCTCCCAACCTCCTACATCTCACAGTCCCTCTTTATCTTCTAGTTTCCCAGTGTATTCCAGGTTTATATGAGATCTGATTTCTTTTTCATGGAACTGTGTCTTAGCATAAGATACCAGTGTGGCAAACCTAACTACTTATATCCCAACATTTGAAACAGGATTTGAATTTTTTTAAATGTCCAGTCATGGTATGTAACTGAAGGATAGTAGAGGAATGGCAGAGAGAGCCTTGCAGTGTAGTAGAGATCCCCCCTTTTCTTTCTCCCATAGCCTACTTATATCAGCAAAGCTAAGAGAAACAGGTGAGTAAACAATACTTTGGATCTTAATAGATGCCTTTAATGTTTCTTCTCTCCTTGTCATGCCCCTAGACAGACATGAAGATGCTGGATTCAGGAAGGAAGCTGGTAGCTGAGAGGCTGTGACCTAAACAGTCAGCAGAGTGACACAGAGCTCAAGTAATCTGCAGTGAAGAAGAGTTACAAGCAGACATCAGGCTAATTTAATACGATTCAATTCTATTAGTCCCAATAGATTTACACCATTTGGCTTAAATATAACTTATGAATGGCAGATAACTTGGGTTAAATGAAAAGGAAAGAAAAGAATGGAATATTTGACAGTGAATCTGGTGAACAATTTCCTCTTTTAAAGGCTCAACATTTCCTTCCACTGATATTTTTCTTACAATAGAGCATCTGCACAGATACAGAGAAATTTTTCTCTCCCCAGAAGATTTTACAACTGTTTTATGAGTGAAGCCCCATAGGCTACAGAACAGATGTCTTTATGCATTGCTTGTATCACTTGTTTTCTGTGTAGCTGCAACAGTGCCAAAAATAGGATGCCAACAGGATGCACCGCACTGCTAGCTGTTTGTCTTGGCTGCCATTTCCATTATTAGTATGTGTGTGTATCAGGATGAGGATGGATGTTTCCAGTCATTTTTTAGCTTTCCTCAAGTCAATTGGCAATTAGTAAATAGCACTGAAACTTGTAAATATTCTTCCTGTTTCTCCCTCTAGGGATTAAGTGTCTTATAATGACACTCTAGTAACATTAGATCATTCTTTCAGCAAGAACAGCCGACAGGCACTGCACTAGCCCATGTGCATTTAAGATCACATCCTCACGATAAAATTTTCACATGTTTGTTTTAGCACAGTATGTGGTTTGTATTTTTCCTCTTAAATCTATATTACATTTCAGCTTGTTCTGTGAAGCTGAAAATTGTAAAAGTTTGTTGTTCTCTGTGGCCCTTCCAGTTGACTTTACCAAGGAGGTCTGAGACAATCCTAATAAACACACTGCTTGATACTGTTAGTTCACTGGTGGTATGTCTCCTAACATTAGTTTTCTAAGTACATAAAAAAACATATTCATCTTGGCCTTAATCAGTGTTTTCTGAGGACATAAAATTATGGGCAGAAACTGCAAGACTGAATTGTCAGGGTCCAGAGAAAGTCATGAAGGACAAGATTTTATGGTCTTTAGTAGCTCGGTCTTAGTTCAGGACTGAGTTTGTGGAGTCAAATGACTCACTGTGGTCATATTGCCTGTAGTCACATGCCATGTACATAAACAAATCTTTGCCTGTTGCCCAAGCTTAAGCTTGAGAATGTTTGCATACCAGGTTACCAGTGATAGACAGATGTAACTAGTCCTTGATTTCAATTGCAAGACAAAAGCCTAGACAACAGCAGAGTTAATGCATGAACAAGACTGGTAGCAAGTGTATTTATAAACAAATCTATGTTCATAGGTTTTCAAAGTCAATAGAAAAAACGTCCCACAAATCAGTGAGTTTCTTCCCCTCTCCCTATTGAGGCCTCAAAAGGCAATGTAAGCTGTGCAATAACATTGCAGCAAAGCTGTCTGCATCAGTAATGAGATGCACTTCATGACTTTTTAATATGTGGATTTAAATATCACCTTTAAAGGCTATTGAAAAAACCCCCAACAATATCACAGCTGTAGAGGTGAGTTTGCAGGCTCAGTGTCCCAAAACTGAGCAACTATTAAAATTTGTATGTATTCAAATTGTTGTTCTCTTTGACTGGTTTTGACTTCACTTGATGAAGAAATTTTTAACCAGGCTTCCACCTGACCTTAACTTGATCACACTCAATACTTCATACACGCAGAAATGCATAAGGGGAAGATATATTTCTTTGTGTAGACTTACATACATACACACAAAGTAGCTAAAATTTGACTCCTTAACATATCTATTTGATTCTCTTGGATTTACCAGGTTGGTTACACACAAGCTAAACAAAAACTAGTTATTGCAAACAAATCCTTTTCCCCCACAGCTTCTGTTGTATATGAAATTACTATATTGCGAGCAATTACTTCTGCTAGGAGGTTTCACCAGTTTCCTCACAATGTGCTGTTCTCTCCAGTTGATTAGATTTCACGTGAACCAATGTAACCATCTCATTGAAAATCAAGTTCAGAAAGGCTTTTCACAGCACACAGAGTAAACCTTAATTAAGTGACTTTAAGCTCTTTCCTCACACAGCTTATGATATGCATGAAAAACACAGGGTTATAATCTGATTAATTCATGTAGTTTACATGGAAATAGCATCTTCCAAGCTGATTAATCTCTGCACAAAGGCAAAGCCACCTGATAGGCACAAGAGTTAAGGCTACTGATTGCACCTGTCAAGAGAAGGAGCTTGGAGGTAAGGAGGAGTCCACTATCTTCAAACAAAGAGTGGTGATTCACAGATGTAGCTTAGAACAAGTCCCACGTAGTAGTTAATGCTGCCCCCAGGCAACTCATGCAGCCAGAATTTAAATGCCACACAATCCATGTACAGCCTGACCTTGCAGCTTTTCGGGAGTAATCCTAAAGTAAGGATTAACTGTTCTTGAGTAATTTTTCCAATATATTAAGCAGAGCTTTTATCAACAACAACATGAATGTCACCTTATTCCACCTAGTTTTACTGGACACATGTGCTCATTCTTCCATGCCTCTTAATATTCTGAGAAGTGAACGGAGTGAAAGACACTATTCAACACGGAATTTTATTTCCATAGGTTTTTGACCTTCAACTTTAGTTCATCTACTTCATCTATTTAAGTAAAGGGTAGGTCTCTAACAGTAGATAGAGTCAATTTGGCTTGGCTTAGTTTTGCACGTGAACCACCACACTAGAGATCTGACCACCATTCTTGGGACTATGCAATAATTCTGCATAATCATTTGGGGTGAGACAGTTCTATTGCTTTAATGGTGATACAAATTTTTCCAGTCACAAAGAGAGAAAAACATGATGAAAACGACCTAATTTTAAAAATAAAAGGTAAGCTTTCATATGAAGAGGATTTAATAAATAATACTGAAAGTCAAACATAACTAAGTTTACACTAATATAAGAGATCAATCCAGCATGGAGAGGCTAGTCTAGTTGCCAGGTTTAGGTTGTGTTCTTACTTATGTGTGGGAATAAGAGAAGAATGGATTGCTAAAAGATCTGCATGGAGCTTGGACTGTACAGGACTGTTCTTAAATCTGGGTCTTCTCAGATGCCTCCCACACACATATTCTCAGCTGCAAGCGGCAACACACTCAGGCACTACCAAGACTTTTGCCTTCATGGCAATCTATGCTGGAAAACAGTAAGTTGGCACTTCTTCATGAATATCTCAAAAGAGCTTTCAGGTTCAATGCTAGTATCTATTGAGGTGTGCCTACATCCTCTAATGGTGAAGTGAGGTGTGAAAGTTTAGGAACAGTACCAACAGTCAAAATAAATCTTAAACAAGGCTCTTTTCTCAGATAATTCCAGTATTTTTTCAATGTACATTCTATAGTTTTTGTCTAGAGGTCTGGAATTTCTTTTAAAGTAAATTTATTTCTAAACTTAAGACTTCATATTTTCTTTTCAGTTGCTGCAATTGCAAGAACAAATACAAAAAGAACCATGCATCATTGCAGCTTACTTATGAACATGAAGAAAAATATTATAAAATTAAATTTCCAAGCATTTACACTACATATATACAACAGAATTTGACCAGAGAGCAATTAATCTTAAATTAATCTTCCTTCTAATTTTATACCCTTAGACAAAAGCCACTTAAACACTAACTTTCAGATGGAGATAGACATCTAAGTAATATAGGTGCTTTCAATAATTGGAGACCTCCAAATGAGAGCATTTAGATGGCCAATTATTGTATGGGTAGGTAGCGGTTTAAATCATGCAATTGAGACAACACTCAAGCATGATTGAGAAGTGCAGACAAAAAATTATAGGAGATTTTAAGAAACATGGCTTTAAAATGTAAAACTGAAAACAGCAGAATGTATATCCTTAGGCAAAATCCTGCACCGGCACTGAAGAAAGGCCATGAATCACTCTCTCATCACTGATGGCTGGAAAATATCCTTGTCAGCTGTGTTCTCAGAATGATTTGGTTTATTTAATTATTTATTCGTAGGCATTTCTCCACATCACTGCAACAGATTTGCAAGTCTGCAGTCATTAACCCTGTACGTATTGCAGGAGATTTTCACCTCTCCATTTTAAAAAAGTGGATTGAGGTTCTTGACCGTGTGAATTCATGGTGACTTCTAAAATATGCTGCCATATACAACCTGCTTCATTTGTCTGACCTCCACAGTTCCATCATGGTTTTGACATCATTGCCACTGCCTTCACTACATAGGTAGCAGTACATAAAACAAAGCAAAGACCATGTTATTCCCGACAAGGGAATGGGCCCTGACCCACATAATAGCATAGATGTAGCTACTGCTCTTTTAACAAAACTAATGAGCTCTAAACTGAGCTGCATTTAAATAAGATATAAGCATTTATTCTGTTATTTACATGGTTTTCTTTGGCAATTGCTCATGCAGTGTGCTCAGAAAAAAACGGATATTAGAAGACTGTTATGGATTCCCAAAGATCCACACCAAAAGTAGTATACAACGAGGTTCAAAGTATCAAGTATTACTCAATGCTTACATCAACGTGGTTACTCTTTCACTTAGTAAACTGAACTTGTAAAACACACTCACTAGCGTTTAAATACTTTTTGCCTCTCCTTACAAATATTCTCTTCTTTGTGAGACAAAATGTCACTAAGGAACAGAGGTAGTTTTATTATTCCTGTTTTTAAAGTGAAGGAAACTGAAGAGAAAGTGCATGAACACATACGGGTCTGGACGAAGGTCAAGCCATAAAAGTAGAATAAGTTTTATTAGTTTACATGCATTTTGTCATAGACCAACAAAAAAAGAGGGAAATTCTGGAGAAAAGGTGTTTAATGACAGAAAATAAAAGAAGTCTACACTGCAGCCATTTAATTCAAAGGCCTCATTCCTGTCACTATCACTCATCCAGCTATCACCTTCCCATTAATGCTAAACACTTTACATGAAAAAGTGGCAAAAAGGACTCCCTTTAAAGAGAAGAGGACAAGTGAGTGCTATTCACAAACGTGTTTTGCTGAAATTTTATAACAAATACTTTTCCCTCCTGCAATATTTAAGAAAACTACCTTTTTTTTTCTTCTTTAAATGTGACATGTTTTTATGTCTGAGGACCATACACTTTTATTTAGACACGGGGGCAATTTCCTATATATCAGATTCCTTGGTTTTAGCAATTTCAGAATGAAAGTGTGTTTGTTCTCTCATACTGAGACCATTACCTTAAATTTTAAGTGCATGTCAGTCTAAACACAACTAGAAACTTTGGTTTGAAGACAAAAGCAATAGATTACACTTAACACAAAGCACTGCCCATTGGCTTCTCCAAGCAGCACACTGTAGCTGGAACAATGTGGGATTTTAGGACTGTAGATTCTTGTATTACAACATCTGTAATGAAGCCCATGTACTAAATTGTATCCTATCTCTGCTTCTGTGTAACTCTACTCCTGCGGCCCTCCTACTGGCATTCAGAGAAGGATAATTCCAGAGCCCTAATGACCAATCCCCTTCTTCTTTCTCCAAGTCTCATTTTACAAGGGTGCGTGTACGTCCAACAAAGTACCAAATCTAGATTGACAGCTAAAAGCATTATATTTAGCATACACTGCATGTAATTAGAAATTTGAGTGTTTCCAAAAGGAAAAAGTTTTTGATTCTGATCTCAGAGTGTTTTTACACTGCATTAACAGGCATTTTTCTCCTAATTGAAGTTGATTTAAGTGCGATCAGAGTCAGGCCCAACAGCTACAGGACAAACTTTTCATCTGAAGTAGTTTGTAAGGTAATTTTGTCCTTGCTAACTGTTGATGGTTTGTCCTCATTCCATTTTAACCTACAACCATCAACTCCTTTAATGGAAGTGTCTATAAAGATCTTCTCTAAAATATGCTTTTCCAGCACACTTAATGTCTTTTAATGTCTTTCCAATTAAATCCAGATGTGAAAAGCTTAAGGAACAGTTCTCAGGACTGAAAAAGATGACATAAATCTTGCAGCTGACAGAGATCCCACTGAGCTCAGTTGGGGAAATTCACAGAGGACTTCTTGTGGGCCAGAAAAGCTGCTGGGTATAAAGACAGATGTGTATACTCCTATTAAAAAAATTTAAATAAAAACTGACTCCTACAATGAGGTATCCACAATTATCAGGGACATTACTAACTCAATCCCTCAATGTGCTGAGCACATCCTGTGCGGTACAGATTTCCCTCATCTTTTCGGGAATTTTATCAGAGTTGAAGGGGGTCACATCTGTCTGGACCAGAGCCCTTCATCTTTTAGGGCTGCACCTCTTAAACCAGTGTAAGGGCTGATACTGGAAAACACTGTCTGTCTTGCTCTCATACTGCTATCAACAGGGAGATAATGGACTCTGCAAAGCAAGACTGAATTTCTGTCCTCTCTCCTTTGCCTTCTCCATAATCAAGTTAGCAGATTAAATTGTGGTTTCATTACAGAAGAGTCCCCAAATGTGCTATTAATTATAAATTCTTACCGATCTAATGGGAGAGTGGGCATTCTTAGTGGCTGACTACCACTGCTGGGCAAGTGCTGTTTGTGCAGCTGTCAGTTTGGGGTTTGTTTTGCTGTAATCGCTTGTACACCTTCAGGATTTTTTTTTTTCTTTTTTCATTCTCACAACAGTGCATTATCCTATTTTGCCAATCCCAACTGTAAATGTGGGCTCAGATCAAGCCACATCTTTCAGAGGGACAGGAAATACACACACACACAGAGTTTGCATTAAAGAAAGTCTCGAGAAAACTGCCCAATGCTAAAAACTCTAATACTTTCCCACCTTCCTCCTGCTTACTTACTTATTTTTGAAATTAGTAAATTACTCAGACAGAGTAATGATTTTTAAAGAGCTACATTCTTGTGAGGCGTCAGAAACAAAAAAGGAAAAATGTCCCAGGATAGAAGAAAACCCCATTTCTAACTTCAGATTAAGTTTGGGTCCATGTTCATTAGTGACAGGAACTTCACTAGAGACATTTTGGATAGTATTATTAATTTCATTGGATTTTTCTAATGCCCATAGAAAAGTTTTAGCACCATTTGGTGTCATGAGTCAGTGTATGGAAACATGAAACTAAACACCTAAATTAAAGGATAATCTTATGTACTCAAGTACAAGTGATCCAAAATAAGGGATCTGGACAATAGTGCAGACCTAACACTGAAAGCAGCAGGCTCCTAAATACACACATAAAAGCTCTTGAAGGCAAAATTCCCCTGGTTCACAATTTGCTTTATTTTCCACAATGGCTAGCACTTTTCAGACTATCACTCCTGCAGGGCTGAAGGCTGGATCTGACTCCCACCAAAATCACTGCTTCATGACCATCACTCAGGAGACACAAGGAATGCCCTGCCCTTGGAATGAGCCGCTGCTGCCATGAGGATCCCACTCTTGGCTAGCTCGGGGAATGAGCTCAGATCTTTTGCACTTTGCTGCCAGGGACCACCAGGCCAGCTCTGATTTATAGCTTTTTCTTTGCAGTTTTATGATACAAGAATGTTCACTTGTAATTACAACAGCATTTTGTTGGCTCCCTGCCTTCACTTGGGTATGCACAACACCATATCCTTCATTCCAGACTTCTAAAGTCAAGACCCCAAATTTGAGAAGAAAAGTACATCGGTATTACGAAGATGCTGCACATCTTGCTACTCCTTAAGGAGGGAACTTGTACATGTTTGCTGGGGGACACACATGACCAGCTGGATAGGACACTCAACAGGAATCCAGAGAAGAGCTGGTCAAAATCCTCCCTCAGAAAAACACTAAATTAAGAAAAAAAAACACTTTTTATGAGAATGTATGACTTTTGAGAAAATATTTTTTTAGATCCAGGATAGACTCTCCAGTCAAAATATCACAGATAAGTGCCATACATAACCACCAGGCTAATGACTATGCTTGGTGTGGCACATTCATATACTTCCTGATTCTTCTCTATGGAGAAAATTAAACAGATCTCTAGTTTATTTCAAAGTGAATGGAAATACTTGTACTCTAGATGTGTTTGTGGGACAAAAAAAATCTGTTTCAGTCAAAAGAATGTGACTTTGCCATTAAGCTGCTGTATCACCTTGAAGAAATGCTTTAGCTCAGTATTTTTCAGACATACACTTAGCTCCTGACTTTGAGATCATCAAGCAATACATTTCCATCTCTTGTGGTTTAAATTTGATGTTGGCATTTTCAGTAGAGGCATGACCTTCTTCAGGGAAAATTTCAGGTATTTTACATACCATTTAAAAGTTAACTGTCAAGCAATTTCCAAGTCTTTTAAACAAAGAATATTTCTGTGCTAGCTTACTTTATTGAGCCATATTTGTTCCATTTTATATGGATGTGATTAGGAAGAAACACTAAGCTTAGATTTTTCTACTAAATGAGAAAAGTTTAAAGCCAATAAACTGTATCTAGGATTTTAGCTGGGAGATGAAATAAAAGGCACATTTGTTCCTGGTCACTGAATTTTTAACCTGGGTCTGCTGCTCCTGCTGTTAAGCTCCTATACATTCCTGACTAGCCGGTAGCATCCAACAGCCCCAGCTCTCAGTGCTTGGAATTAGAGGTGAACTCCAAAATAAAGCCACTTTTTGTGGAGAGCTAGTGTATGGGAAAAGTCACATATTCTGACAGAGGATGGCAAATGAAAAGGTCAGTTTTAAAATTTTAGATTAGATGCATAAATTCTAACCTACCATTTGGATCTGAGAATTCTGGCAATATTGGAAGAACGCAGAAGAGTCTGCTGAATCTGATGGATAAAATGAAAACTGTACATTGTCTAGCTCCTTAGTACAGAAGAGTAGAGGTTGAGCCTTATGCTTTGACTCAGCTTTCTATCCCAGGTGTGAGAATACTTTTCAAGTGTCCCAAAGTTTGTCTTTATTATACAGCAAGCAGGAAAGAAAACACCCTGGTTTTCTAGCAACAAAACAAATACTGTTTCTGTCCCTCCTATGCCTTTTCAAGCTTATATTATTTTTTTTTCAAAGTAGAATATTTTAATTTGCCTTTTTGCAATACAGGAGCAGTATTCATTGTTTCTCCTTTTACTTCAAAATCCTATGAGGGTATTTCCTTAAGGTGAAATAAAATAACCTGCCTTCAGTGACTCATGAGTTCAGTGATCAAGTTAAATGACAGCATTGCAGAAATTTTTCCCCTGCCTAGTTCAGTGCTGATATTTTACACACTAATTCAACCTTTTCTTTAGCAACTACATCTTGAGGTAAAGGATTAGTCTTCACTTAAAATCAGTAGCAGCTATGTTCCTGTGCATTTTGTGAGGTGGCAGGTGTACTTTTTGTTGGATTATTTTGCAATTTCTACTGCTTGTAGATCCCCTTTTTAATCAAAAGGCCAAATCTACCCTTAGATTCAGCTTCTGCTGCTGTTTATATGTTGGAACTGGCTGTGTGCGCCTGGATTCTGCAACTATTTCCTTCTGTCTGCTACTGTGGCACAGGTAGAAAAATAAAGAGTACTAACGATGTGGGATGGATCAGGCAGTGTCAGTCATCTCCACAATTGCTGTCCTATGTGTTTCTCTGGTAAGAATGGTATATATTGGGTACTATGTAGCTCAAAAAATCCTCCAAGAGAGACAAGCAGGAACCAGATTTCCTCAAGAACTTTAACTTCTTAAATTCAGGAACCTCTCCAACTGGCAGCTCAGCAATGAAGATTAGACACTCCTTGGCTCTGATTAACTGAGCTCTGCAACTATGGACCTGCTTTTACTCCATTTACAGTTACCGTCAAAAATATAGATATATGTCCAAAAACTTTCCTGAACAGCTGACTTTTAGTCTGGAAGATCTGCTAACGGCTATTTTATCATTTCATCCTAGCATCTATTATTAAAATTCATTAACCACAGCTGTCACAAAGAGCTTATTCAAAATCTTGCTAGTTACAAAATAACCTGTCAGGGTTAGATTCAATAAAAATTCAGGTGCTTACAAATTAGGCGCTGCAAGAGCAAAGTTTTAAATAGCACATCCCTGGAATAAAATCAAACATGTAAAGTTAAGTACTCAGTTTCTTTACTCAGCATTAAGTGCAGAAACAGGTTTCTCTGAAGAATGAGCTGAGAAAGCTTCATGTTGAGTATGGAGCTACCTGCAGGCTGTGAGGTACTCCAAGCCTAGAGGTGAACCTCTGGTCCTCTCTGGAGATCAGCTGCAAAGCCAGGACCACAGGCAGAGACCTGGCAGCTTGGTCAGCTAGTGTCTACAAATGCACAATCCTCTTTTCAAGACAGTTGGCTCTTCCAGCTCTCCGGCAGGTCTGAGTAGGGCTCACTGGTTTCACTGAGAAGGTGACCACCGGAGGAGTGTGTGGAGGTGAGACTCCCCTTTTTGTCAATGGCACAGACATGAGCACTCTTGTCCAGAGCGTGAGAGACAGATTCCAGATTTCTTAGCTTTAGGTCAACAAACTACACATCCTACCTCACAGATGATGACCTAACCTCCAGGACAGGGAAGATACCTGACTTTCCAGATAGGGAAGATTCAGTTGTTGCTGAAAAAGTAAGTCAACATGCATGGGTGAAAGAAAAGGAGGAACCTGACTCCACAGGGTAATGATCACAGTAGTTACTGACCTGTTCTGAGGATCACTCCATGCTCCCTAGGTAATTTCTCTTCTTTATCTAATTGATACTTCAACACTGGGTTCAAAAGCAATGAAAGCAGGAACTGCAATCCACTACTTCTGCTTTTGGTGGCACCTTTAACCAGTAGGATGCAATAATATTCCTTCTCATTCTTTCCCTGTGCAACCTTGAGTATTTAAAATTATGTGGTGGCTCTGGTGATCTGCATTTAGACAGCCTCCTGTGACATGCAATTATGAATTCCTTAAGGCTGTGGAAGGAGCAGAGTCTCAGTTCACATTTCCTGAGCAAGTCTATGTTACTGTGTAAAGCATGGAAACCACCAGCAACTACTCCAACTACAGCCAAGAAGAAAAGCCGTCAGGATGCTCTTTCATTTAATATTGTTCTATATGAGGAATGTTAATTAATAATCAGCTCTTTCTTAATAGAAGATGGTATCAATAATAATAATAATCCTTCGCTCTTCAAGATGTCTTTATGCAAATTATTCCAATAGGCCCGCTTATTTATGCAAACCCTTTGAGAAGGATTCCAGGATCAGGCTACAAGCAATTTTACTGCACCATGATAGAGTAAAATTAAGTTAGTTAAAGTCAATACACTCAGAATAAAAGCAGAAATACGAATGTAACTTAAATGATAGTAGAGACTAAAACATCATGGCCAGTCTCAGCTTTAAGAATTTAATAATTTTAGCTCTTACATAAACAATACAATCAGAGCATGGAGGAAACATTAGCTTTTTAAGGCTGCTACCAGAAGCAGAGAAAATTCATTCATAATGTTATGCACATTATACAGTAATATTCCTCAAGGATGAATAAGACCTAACTGAAACCATGTTTGAGATAACTGTCATGCTATCAAGTTACAGTAAAGAGAAGAGGAGATCAGACTTATTCTTTCCTTCACAATGAAATAAGTATAAACAAATCATATAATGTTTGGACACCAAACTTCTGAAACAAAGAAACCTAGAAAACCTCTTAAAACCACCCACAGACTCCCCATGCTGGTCTGTGATTATACAACTGGAGAAGATCATCCAAACTGTGATGTAAACCAATGTCAGTCTGCAAGGGATAGTACTACAAGGATTCTAACAAAAAATAAAGCAAGTCCCTGGAAGAGCCATCAGTAAGAAATACTTTCATGTTTATCTAACCATTTTCCCTGTAAATGAGGAAAACTTTTTTAAAATTCAGAGAAAGAAGACAAGTTAATACCTACACTTAGGATACAAAGGACACACTCATTTGTGTGTCTTTACTAAACTGCAAAACACATCCAGCTAAACCAAAATGAGCCTGGGACCAACCAATCAAAAATGAAAAGGCTTCTTACTGCGCCCCAATGCCGACTGCTCCTCTAGGAAATCCATTTTGTCCTCATCATTTATTACACGGAAATATTTTTAGAAACACATATGCAAACCAGCATATCCTTTTTTGCTATGGACTACTCACAAAAAGAGAAGATCAAATGCTAAAAATCTTTCAATTCTACCAGGAAAATACAGTGTTTCTATAGACTGTATTTCTACATCAGAATTGTAGTTCTACTCCTTGCCTGTCATTTGGAAGCAAACTGTTCTAGATCTGAAAAAACATGTGCCTGTCTAGAAGAAATGTAAAGAAGTATGCCCAGTTCTCCCTCTACAGATATCACCTTGAAAGTGTAAACCTTTGTGTATCTCTTAGGCGAGGCTTCACAAGATTCAAGACACACAACATCAAGGATGCTAAAGCAGTGGACTAACCCAGTTGCACTGAAGGTAGGGTCTATGACCTATCCATTTTTTGCCTTGTTTCTACTCAATTTAAGATCTGTTAAGGCTGAAAAAATGTTTTACTGAAATAAGGAGTTGATATGATACAAGCATGTTCCCCTTTGCAAATGCTGCGGCAATCCTTTCTTTCTAGCTCTGCCATAGAGGAATTTGATCATTCAAATGTTTTTAGTAAAGAGACTCACTTCATTAGATCAGCCATCCCTGAAAATTAGTTAATAATTTATATTTCCCTAGCATTAATTTCTTTTTTGTTTTTAAGCCACAATTGACTGAACTGTAACTTGGTATCAACAATGGGTATTAATCATACAAAAGAAAACAAAAAACACAGTAATGAACTGACAAAGCCTGTTAGTCTTCTCCAGTAAGGGTGCAACAATAAGCAATGCAGTGAAAGAATATCATTCAAATGCAGAAAAAAAAATCTCTATATAAATAGAAGAAATGAAGACTGGTAGGTGACAAAAACTTAACAATCTTGGAGAAAAAAAAATCTAATAATTATTACAGTTAACAAACTATGAAAAGAACACTTCCTTAAGAAGATGGCAAAAATATTTTTTACTAAAATGAATAAATTGTAATTTTTAAGAAAATATCTTCTGCAGGATTTGCACAAAGTTTGTTCTTTCCTATAGTCATGTATGCTTCTTATATTGCTAACCTTTGCTCTTCTTTAGGTCTTATTTACAATATCATACCTGACTAAAAGCTGTGCTATTGGTATCAGTACTACAAGCAGCTGCATGTTGAGCTAACAAGGCACTTGTACATGAACAGTGTTTTAAAGAAAACATAAGAAAACAAGATTCTATCTGCTCCTCATGATCACCAGACCTCCTGTCTTTTAGCCACTGCAATGACTTTATCAAAGTGGGTCATATATGAAGAGTTAAAGTCAAATAATTTCCCCAAATATTTTTATATGATTTTCCATATGCAATTTTATCATATAATGTTTATAATTTAATATAAATTATTTTGAATTCTAAAGGCAAAATACAAAAGGGAAAACCATGTATTTTTTTTAAGCTCCATGTTCAATCAAAGTGTAACTCCCACCCTCCACTGGAATAGGGGCAGGAAGGAGAGTCTTCAATACATTTCAAAATCATTTGCTGATATTCTCTGTATCACAGTTACAAGTTCACAACATACACTACATATTTTAATAAACAGCATGCTTACTTAGCTAAAAATTTCTAAAAAGAGCAAACCCCTCCTTATAACAGCTGCAGTGGCCAAGATGTCACAAAAGTAGAACGCCTTTGCTATGCAGGGGAGGGGCAGGCCTTCCCTTTGGGCAGGCATGTGGAGGTCCCAGCTAGCACCAGCCTCCCACGAGCACATCATGCCTGATGGGGTAAACGTGGAATAAATTTATTTACTTCTGTACAGATGGCAAAGGAGTTTCAACCTGGTTTGCTGAGGGAAAAACAGCAGTTCCAGCCCCATGCCTCAGTCACCCTGTTGCACTACAGTGAAACTGCCCAGTTTTTATGATTTGGCAACAGGATCAATATCTAGCCTTGAAAAATTGATTCCATAGAGGATATGATGTGCATATGCCGAATAACAACTTACCAAGTAGTCAGAGTTGTTTGTGTCTGATGAACAGCAATGTTTGGCAGGCAGAGCTGCTGCTCACATTGTTTGGCTTGTGGGAAGGTATAATTTTCTATTGTGGTCTCTTCAAAGCTCTTAATACACTGTTAGACCAAAAAGAGCAGGCAACAAAAGCTCTGTTTTCTCCTGGAAAACACCAAAGCTTCTACCATGTAAAACACTGTGGAAGGTCCTACTTGGTACTGATGGAAACTCCAGCCCTCTGCTTTCCTTGGGAAGCAGCAGCACAGAGCCCCTAGTCTCCTCCCAGAATTATTAGTCTCTCTGTCCCTAATTCATGTTTTTGACCAGTTCCCCTGGGCAGTGAAAAATGAGCCATCATACCCATTTCACTGCTTTGCTGTTTCAGTCTGCAGGTTGCTTTGGCTGACAGGGTGGATCTTATCCCTGGGCATCCAAAGAGCTAAGTACGGTGTCTCAAGGGCAATGGAAGAAACAGGTTTTCGCCTCTAACATCCCGTAACTGGAAAAGGGTAAGCAGAGGGTGAGGTGAGGCTTGAGATCAGACAGAAACTGATCTGTGATCCTCATCATGCAAATGAAGGACTTAGTCATGCAGTCTTCTGTTTGGAGAATGCTACTTGACAGCTGTGCTCTCATAATAGCCAGTTTGGATTCCTGTATACTCTTCAGTCCTGTACATTGTTTCATTAATTTGCATTCAGATGTAGAAAATTCCATGCACCTGAACTACACAGCATTAAACCCCATATCTACTAAATCTGCCAACACAGAAGCTAATTCAGCCAGTGGAATTATTTGATGTGGTCACTCACTACAAAGTGGTATGAAAGCATAAACTTCTCTCAAGCCCACCACTGTGGAAACAACTGCAGAATTTCACTGATGTGGGCAAGACCCAAGTGAGTAAGGGCAATTTTCAGCATACTTGAAAAAATAAGTTACTTTTTAAACAAAGAAACAAAGTTCCTTTGTTCAGCTTTAACATGTTTCTTGACTTGTATTACCCACTTCTCCCTTTCCCATTCCCAAGGAAGTTTCCATTAATCATCTCTCTAATGGAAACACTTGTGTCTGATCCCTGAGCAGTGGACACAGGCATAGGCTTGGGCTTACACAGAACAAGAAGCCCAAGGGAAGCCTAGCTGAAAAGTTTGGGAAAGCAAGGATGCCTTTTTAAAATAAACTTTGGAGAGGTCAGCGGGACAGCAAGGGGTCAGCACCAGGCAGCCATTGGGTGGATGGCACAGGAGAAAGACAACAACACTTGTCATTAATTATATCTGTTGGAATGCTACACATTTTGCCCCCCAAGTGGTAGTACTCCAGACATCCAAGCACAATCTCTCCCACGTCCTACTCGACCCCAGACAGGGCACATGCCAAGAAGCTTTCATACAGTGGAAGCCAAGAAGTAGCTAACGCAAGCAGAGCTTAAAGAATTTAAATTGTCCCTCCACTTTGAAACATTTTTTCCTTTAGTTTAAAGCCATCCTCATAACTGTCTCCTTTACTAGCAAAATATATATTCCCTTAGAGCTAAATACGGCTAGATTTCTGCGCCCAAGCTAACAAAACTCTGACTTTGCTTGGAGAGGAATAACTACAGGGAACTGGACTGGTCAGAAGAACTGCATTCCTAAAACTGATCCTGTGAGATCCTAATACCATGTACCACTTACCCAGATCTAGATGTATCTGATCTGCAGTGGTGTTTTCTCTTATGAACACTTTTTGCAAAATGTCTGGTGACATTTGCAAAACCTTGAACTATCCCTATTAATTGTTTCATAAACTGCAGTATCTTTTATTTTAATAAAAACCCCAATAAATTGTTGGTTGGAGAGGAAATGGAAGGCCATAATTAATGGACGGATCCATTCTCACTTAACCCTGAATTTGCCAAGCACATAGTCAAATTTCCTTGTCTGTTGTGAGCAGAAGGAAACAGGTATCTTGAGACCATGATTTATCTTATCCTAAAGAAATAGGCGGGAGGAATCAACCTCTGGAAATGCTTCTCTCTGTACTTTTACTACAGAAAAACTCATAAAATTAGCCCAACCTGGAAGCACGGTAGGTGTCTGAAAGGTATATAAGATGCTTTAGTGACTACAGTGTTTACAAGGAAGCTATTATAACTCCAGCATAGTAGTTACAAAATATGGACTGATATTACCTGCCCATGTGCTGAAAATTTCTGCTGTTTTAAGACATCACAGGCCACTCTACAGAAAATCAGCCTGCAGGGTTCTTCAATGTATATGAAACAAAAAAACAGAATTGGGGGGGAGGTGGAGTGGGGAAATGTCATGCCAGAGAAGAGGGGGGACACGCTGTATGCTGCAGAACCCTATTTTGCACTAAGGGAACTAGACAGACATAACAACTTGAGCAAGATCATTCTGAATACACTAAGACTTGCTAATGAGTTCTGATTATTAAATGGGGATGAAAAGAAAGGCCTGTACTGGGGCAGGCTTCACTACAGGCTCATTACTCTGTGGCTTAAGGACAAATTCACCTATGATGGAAGGAAACTCCCTACCCTAAATCCACATCTTTAAGATTGCAGCAGAAAACAATATATCCTTTTGTAGAGAGCAAGGAGACCTTTAGACAGAGAGAACTCCTGTATCAGATAAAAAAATCAGACCATGTCTGTGTTTTCATTTGAATGATGTATCCAACAGGGAATATTTAAACTGAGCATTAACTGTCTGCCAGTTCAAGATCCAAGATGGGCTTTGAACCCACAGCCTTGGAAGCCAAATTAAGTCACAAAATGTTTTTGAGGACTTTTCTTTAACTTCTCTGTAGTTTTCAAGCTTTCATACAGTCATAAAACATGGGAAAGAATAGGCTCACTCTACAAACAGAAAAATATTGTGGAAGTAAATATATGCCACAGTAAGACACAGTATCCAGAGGAAACTGTGCAGTAGCAGTGTAAAAGTAAAAAAGAGCTCCAGAGCGAATGACAGTGTTTGGCTGTTGAATGCCTGTTCTTCAATCCCACAAGAATTGTGGGATTCAGCATTGAACATGAGAGGTAAGAATAGGCCCTAAATTACATATAAGAATTTTAAAAGTAACCCTTCCTGCCCTCCCTCCAGAAAACAACAGCAAATGTGCTATAATGAGCCTAGTTGTGTTGATTTAAACCATTTGCAAACCTGCAGTTCTGAGGTGTGCTTGTATTAAGCACAGTCTGGATACCAGGCTTCCTCTCCTGTTCTAAGAAATTCATGAGAGCTAGAAACTGCTTCTACAGGAGGCTAAGAGACAGGCCCCAAACACCATGTAAGCACACTGAATTCACCACTGGAACCCCGAAAGAGAACTGAAAAAGAGACCTGACCGAATCATCAATTTCAAAAGGAAGCACTCTCAGCTGGTAGAATTAATTCCTCAGATTTCACCTGAGACCTCTTTATGCAAATGAGTTGGTACCACACTTTAGTATGCTTCCTTCAATTTAGCTCCCTGCTCTCTCTGATACTCTGCATTGATTTTCCTGGCCTGTGCTACTTGGACCAGCCATGAAAGCTACCGGCTTCTGAGATTTCTGTTCGGTAGTTATAAACCACATAAATTCATCAGTTCACAAAACCAGAAGGGAATTTGAGCTTGTCTAGTCTCTTCTCCTATGATACTGCTGTCCTTGTATGTTGACCAGAGAAACCCTATTCTGCTCTGCAGAATGTTAGAGACATGTAGAAGCTGTTGTCATGGGTAAGCATTTCTCTGTTCAGAACTCAGTCTTTGTCATCTGAATTTGTGTACCTTCAGATTTTTGCTAGAGGTTCTTATGATGTCCTTCTCAGCTAGATTAAAGAGTCTCTTAGGAATGAATAATTTTTTCTTAAAGAATCAAGCCAATTCCCAGTTTTTTCCTTTAGACATTACACCAAAGAGCTTCCAAGTCTCTCACCAGAAGGCATTTCCCTCACTTCCTCCAGCCACTTTTTTGTGGCTGTTTTTTGAACTTACCTCAGTGTTTCCATATCCCTTTATAACTGCTGACATCAGAACTAGATGAATTCTCTGCGCATCAGCTTGACCAATGCCATATACAATGATAAACCTTGTAATTCATAATTCCTATTACCTGTGGTAATCCATGTTCAGGTAATGTGATGGGACTTTTTATTCAGCTGCCCTCTTGTATGAACCCTGATCAGTTACTTACAGGCTAAAATTCTCCATTGTCTCAACATGGCTTTGATCCCTTGCTCCTTGAAGAATAATTGTGCAGTTAGCTGAGTCAGGATGGACTTTGTTGAATCAGCAAGGCTTACCACATTGTATGATTTTTATGCTTACTTCCAGACCACTGATGAACATACTGCGTGTAACCCAAGACTGAGAATTAAAACTGAATTTTGGAGTGGCTTATTTCTGTACGGTGTAGAGAAAGAGCAATACAGTCTACTGCATACTAGAAGACATTTCTCAAGATAAATCAGGAAATGCTGTATACATAATAAAATAAAAGGCCAGATCACATTTTCTGTCCAAGCCTCCAGTTTTTGTGTAAACTAATGATAGGATTGGAGACATTTATATGTGTCAAGAAGACACTGCAGGCCAAACTATGTGAATGCTGTGCAGATTATGTACATGGACCCTTCATTTTGATTCTAGTACACGGCACGCTCCCTGACCTTCTCACATGACCTTGGCAGATGAGGCTTAAGGAATATATATGAGATCAAAATCTTGAAATGTGCTTATTAGTCTGCCATGTTCAACAGGAGAAAGGAAAAAATAAGGGATATGTAGCCCACACACCTTTGTTATAATGTGAGAGTAAAATTGAATACTGTCATAAATGTAAGCCATCAAACTGCAAGATGGGACCTTTCAGTACCATACGTCTTGTTAATGCAGAATAACATATTCTGCTGAACTGAAAGATTTGAAAGTGCTCAAAGAGATCTTGACTATTTATAGTGCACAGGGTGCTATGAAGAAAATTTACCGACTGTGGAAAAAAGGGCTGGCTACTTACGAAGAATTTAGGAATATAGCTAGATCATGCAGGAAAAAAATCAGGGAAACAAAAGTAAAATTTGAAGTTAATTTGGCCAGTTCTGTTAGGGATAACAAAAAGTCCTTCTATAAATATGTTAATAACAAAAGGAGGGGCAAGGAAAACCTCCATTCTCTGTTGGACTTGGAGGGAAATATAGTTAACAAAGATGAGGAGAAGGCTGAGGTGCTTAACACCTACTTTGCCTCAGTTTTTACCAGTAAGACAGGTGGCCCTCAGGACAACTGCCCTCTGGAGCTGGTAGACAGAGACAGCAAGCCAAATAGCCCCCTTGTATTCCAGGAGGAAGTAGTTAGTGACTTATGGAGCCATCTGGATCCTCACAAGTCTATGGGACCA
>VWZG01011936.1:379624-456856 GCA_013396735.1 Grallaria varia
GGCCAGCAGGACCAGGGAAGTGATCCTTCCCCTGTACTCTGCGTTGGTGAGGCCACACCTGGAGTATTGTGTTCAGTTCTGGGCCCCTCAGTTCAAGAAAGATATTGAGGTGCTGGAGCGGGTCCAGAGAAGAGCAACAAGGCTGGTGAAGGGACTGGAGCACAAGTCCTATGGGGAGAGGCTGAGGGAGCTGGGGTTGTTTAGTCTGGAGAAGAGGAGGCTTAGAGGTGGCCTCATCACTCTCTATAACTACTGAAGGGAGGTTATAGCCAGGTGGGGGTTGGTCTCTTCTCCCAGGCAGTCAGCAATAGGACAAGGGGGCACGGGCTTAAGCTCTGCCAGGGGAAATTTAAGTTGGCTATTAGAAAAAAATTCTTTACAGAGAGAGTAATCAGGCATTGGAATGGTCTGCCCAGAGAGGTGGTAGATTCACTGTCCCTGGAGGTTTTTAAACTGAGATTGGATGTGACACTGCGTGCCATGATCTAGTAAACTGACTGGAGTTGGACCAAGGGTTGGACTTGATGATCTGGGAGGTCTTTTCCAACCCAAGCAATTATATGATTCTATATATATCAATAATATGATTCTATTCTATGATTCTAACTCCACCCAGACTCAGTATAGTACCAGGCAACAATGGAGTGATAACAGGTACAGAATTCAGAATCTGAAAGTAAGTGGTCAGGTTGCTAATAGCTCTGCTCTAGCCTAAGTGGGTGTTTACTTATTTGGCTATAGAGTATTTAAAGTTGTAAACAACTTTATATCCTGAATTCAGCAGCCTGAGACTGTAGACTGTTATAACTAACAAAGCTATGAATGTCCACCTCCTCTAAACAATACTGTGTTTCCATCACAAAAAGAAAAGCTATCTGTATAGTAAATGATAGGACTCTTTCCACACAAGACAAAGGTTTTTTAAAAGAGCTGTGCTTCACTGAGCTTTTACTGCTGATTTGTCTTTATTGCCTTGCAGTCTTAAATCATGCTCAGTATTTGAAAATCAATTCTTTCAAAGTATTAATGTTATGAAGAGTTGGTTGCACAGTTTACCCTAAAAGAGATTGTCCAAAATATCCAAATTGTTTGCAATTATTTAGAGTGGTCTCACTTAAAAGTACTGTACTTGTATCTTACTCTTTTATTAGCTTACTAGCTCCTTTTAATTCTCAAAACTCATGTACTTCTATACTACTCACTGTATAGTAGCAGCCTGCACTGTCTCAATGACAGGATATTAAATACCCTGCACTCTGTTTTCACTTAGTGTATAAAGGAATCTAGGTCTGTTGTATCCAGAAATGGAATTAAGTTATCAGAGAATATTAATTTCAACATCGAGAAATGATGTGTCTTTGATGAAAAATTTAATTGTGAAATAAATTAAAAATGAGATATAATGACATCTGTTAATTTCAAATAAAATATTAGAAATAAAGGACAATATTAAGTTCTGAAAATTCAGGTTACTGCATCATCCTCACTCAACCGTGATGTTATTACTGGCCAAAACAACTTGGTTTTGTTCCCATAGCTTAGCTAAAAGTTTATTTGTTGATATATGATCTCAGAGAAATCTTTCTCAGAGTTGGGATTGGAAAACAGCTTAGACATCCAGCCCTTCCTCTGGAAAGGTTTTCTAAAAGCTCCACTGCTTTGGTCAGACTTTTGTGTCTGGGCTCATAATCTGGGAAGAGCAAAGCTATGAATCCCTCACAGTTATTATTTTATATGAAGTGGCCTTTTCTCAGGCTTTTATTCCATCCAGGGAGGCTGGCAAGAGAGATGAGGGTAATACCTACCTACAGTATAATAGGCTCTTCCCACTAAGCTCCTGAAAGCTGAAACATTGGATTTTCTATTTTATAAATATCCAGTTTAAGAAGAAAAAAGGATCAGGTAATCCATGAATTTAAGTGATACTGGGATCCCATTACAAGCAGAAATCTTCTAACATTCCATTGCCTGGCATGTTTCCTTGAATTATGTCCTGCAGAGTTCAGATTGTTGAACAATGAGATTTGAAGTTTGAAGGAGGAAGATTTGGATGCACTGGAATTATCTGAGATGTGAACATCAGGCAGGAGAATGACCACAGCCCACACACTTTCAGCCCTCTTCGGGGCCAGACCCAGCATATTTCACTCACCTTGGTGACCTCTCTCAGGGTCAGCCCTGGAGCAGTTCCTGGGGAGCACATGATGAATGCCACTGGAGCAGGTGCCCACAGCCTGCTGCCGGGGTCTCGCTGCAATGGTGCCCCTGGCCCACCTGCATGGACTGTATCCAGGGAAAGTGAGGGTGGAAAGAAGGCAGGAAGGAAGGATGCTGGGCGCCTACCCCTTGACGCTGTATGAGGCTGAGTGTACCAAACTCAAGAGCTCAAAATCTCAAAACAGATTTTTTAAATAGCGAGCTCAAATATTTTTGCCAGTTGTTATATCAAATGGATCAGAAAGTTGGAGAAAGTAGGTAGTAGGGCATCTTATTGATTTGACCATACAGAATTAAAATTACATTATTCTGAATTTTGCTCTTTTCTAGACCTGCCAGAAACAGGATATGCTGAATCCAAGGTTTCCACACATAGAAGAAACACCAAATTACATTAAAAATATTCAGGGAAAGGAGCACTGATATATGACAAATCATATTAAATTCTCATTATTATTTATCAACAGTGTCCATCCTCTATGAAAAATTTCCAATTCACTGAATCATAGAATCACAGAGTATGCTGAGTTGGAAGGGACCCACATGGATCATCCAGTCCAGCTCCTGGTCCTGCACAGGATCATTCCCAAGAGACACAGCATGTGCCCGAGAATATTGTCCAAATGCTTCTTGAACTCTGTCAGGCTTGGTGCTGTTAAATTTGAAGGAAGTACACATGGTTTTGAAAAGTGGTTTTGTGTTATTTCATTTAATATTAAATGTTGTTTTCCTTCTTGGGTTTTTTTTGTGTTTTTTTTTTTCCCCCCGAGGAAAGGAGCACCACCTCTTTATGTTCACTTGAAGTATTTTTTTCTCACTATTTCTGATGAAACTTCACTACTTCTGATGAAGGAGGAAGTGGAGATGCCAACATTTGATGCTGATTCAGAGGCACCCACCACATGCTGTAAAAGCTGCTGCCTAAAAGGGATTATGTGTTCCTTGAACTATTATACACTTAAGGAGATATGAATAAACTTCTAAATTCCAAAATGATTGAAAAAATAGAAATACTCCCACGGGGAAAAAAAAAAAAAAAGGAATCAAAAAGAAACTTGATGAAATGGAATAAACTCATGCCAAATTTTGCCAACACATTTTATATGAATAAGATGTCAGATGTCCTGGAGTTATTTCTACAACTCATCTACAATCAAGAAGTGTCAGTACAAGAAAAAATGGGTTTTGTCTGCTTATTTTTAAGTTCCAGAACACTTACAAACCTGAAGCAAAGAATAATCCAAAAAGATTTTCATTTTCAGTAGATTATACAATGAAGAATCAGAAGAGTAGTTTGTTCTACTATAATTTAGAGCAGCATTGATGCTGATTAAATCATGCTAGACACTTTACAGACCATACATAATGTGAAGTCTTCTTTGATCTCATCCTCTAGATCCTACATCAGAGAGTGAAAAACATATGAAAAGGGACCAATTTTTCAGAGCGTTCTTAGTCAGGCATTGTCTATTATTACACAGGCATGACGGTCACTTTTCACTGTGGCTAGTTTCATTGTCATTACTCTCAATCACCTCTTCAAAATACATTTAATAGTTTCAGGGCACTATTCTGGTTTTAGTAAGTGCAAATTATTATCTACTCCTTCCTTTGAAAGTTCAGACAGAAAGAAAATTTAGACCCTTTATTTCACCAGTCCTTGGCATTTATCAGAGGATTTTTTTAATCAGTGAAGAACATAGTGGCTGAAAATCTGAATGTAACAATCCAGGAATTACTGAACAAAGCTATTTCATAATATATTGCAGTTCAGTTTCAGTATAACCATAAGCTTTATTGCATTCTTCTGTTTAGGAGCATATTTGCCTTAGGCATACTATTTTTGACAGTCTAGAGTACATCCTCCATAAACCTAAATTCATATGGTAAGCTCTTATTCTTAAATCTAATTTTATCCTTATTTTGGGGTAAAAATACAGATAAGGATCAGTTTCTACACTTGTCCGTAGCTTCCTCAGAAAAAGGAGTGCAAACTGACAAAGCTTCTTTATTTCTACTTATTATTCCAATTACTTTTCTTCAGTTTGGATCATGATTGCTTCGACTTACACTGGGAGCCTACACACTGCACTATTTCTGCATGACTGCTTGTCAAACAAACACCTCGAACAATGATAAACAGCTTCCTTTCATAACTAGAAATTCAGAATTTTTCAGGGGAAACAAGCGAAACGTATTTTTTAAATAGGTGACTGAGCTGTGAATTGGAGCTGTAAGCCTCAAATTTAGTAATTGAGACAGCTAGAAGTAAAACAAACTCCTAAAATAAAGATCAGGGCTCAAAGCACATGAAGTTAACTTTTAGTATTAAAGTATATCTACACACATTAAATATCCAAAGTTTGTAACATGTTATGTAGCATGTGCCTATACTCTGTAGACATACATCAAAAGTACTTCAGATGATCCTGTTCTGAACAAAAGGTTACTCACAATCAACATTAAATGAATGGGGTTTTTACTAAGGGAGAATAAAAAAAATGTAAATAGGTAGCTCTGTCTCTGTTTTGAATGGTCGTAAGAAATAGGATGAATGTGAAATACCAGTTTTCATTTACAAACAAGGAACGTTTTAGGTCTTGTTATAAAGACTTTACACAAGGCACAGACAAGAGAACAAAACCTTCACAATATTGTACGTTAGGAAACGATGCAATTAAGTCGAAGTGACAGTCATGTTTTTATCTGAAAATTAGGGTGGCTAATGGGGAGCATTAACACAAACTGGTTTTAGCCTCTGCATAAGAACCTGAGGTGGCAGTGACATGCCCTGTGGGCCTCCCTTCATAACAAACTTCCTCCTTCACACACTACGGAGCAAAGTAGCACTAAAGAATTACTTGAGAGAAAGTCTGTCAGCCCCTATAAATTTGGGCAGAAAGGCACAGACGATTTTAAGAGGGCAGTACTTGATTTCCTTCCAAGGAAGCTAACATAATGCAGTCCACTTGTTAAGAGCCTGATGTGGTAAGGTGTTGAGAGCTCTCCAGTTCAATGGGCTGTAGTCAGTGTGGGCTGCTGAGCTCCCTGAATCATGCAGGCATCCAATATGCTCACAACAGTTCTAGCAGTCACCCCAAAAATTTGCACATAATCCATGGACAGAAAAAAAAAAAAAAAGAAAAAAAAAAGAAGAAGGTTGAAGAATATGGCAAGATTTTTAATTTCTCCAAAAGTCATCAGGAACTTTACATGCAACCACAAAATGTTACATAATTCAAATGCTTCAAAGCTGTTTGTAAAAGATCACTGTCACGCTGTGGGATTGATTCTTCTGCCATTCTCCTTTTGCTTTAGTAGCACCCTGCTGAGAATCTGAGCGCACTGGCTCCGTAGTTCTTCATGCAATAGCATTTATTGAAAGATACCAGCAGACACAGAACGGTAGTTATATGCTGATGCAAGCATAATTCCTTCAGATGCTAATGCAGGTTCAGATTTGTCCTGTCATCCACCCAGGCTGTCTGCTCCAGCTGAGCAGTTTCAGAGGTGTGTGTGTTTCCAAACAGGTGATGTGACACCTGCAAAATTCCGCTCTTGCTCTCCGCCCATTCGTCTCCCTTTCATCTTGTGTGACCAACCAGCCCTGAACATGCTATCTAATCCTGCAAGCTCCTTCTAGGACTAACTTACTGCCAGTTTTGGCCAGACAGCTGCTTTATCTTTCCCTATATTCAGGGCTCAGAGTTGCACCCACTTTGACTGACAACAAAAAGCAAGTTGCCCTACCCTGCTAATCTTTGAGATTGTCACAAAGATTCACAGTGTGACATGCTGACAATATGGTTAAACTCAGACCTTCTGCTTCAAACACAAATATCCCTTACACTTTAGATAAAGGAAAGCCTTTCTTAAATCTTTACCACAGCAATGGTTATACAGCTATTTCTTTTGGTGCCAATATATGCTCAAGCAATTCCTTACTCCTTTTATCTCTGTTCCCCCATCACCACTCCAGCCCTCATGTTGCCCCAGTAATTATGTTGCTACAGCTGTTTATCAGGATATATTAATGACCAACCTACAAATAATTTGACAGGGAAAAAAGAAATTACATTTAATACTGGTCAGTTTTCCCACTGCATTCTTCCTGCAGGCCTGAAGAGCTGCACCAAGACAAGGGGTGGTACCTCAGGCATACACTTTAGTTTCAACACTAACAGATGGTCTGCACAACCATGCCTGATGGAACTACATTAGAAACATGATTCATAGGGAAAGTTAATTCAGTTATACAGGGCTGACTCACACCAGGAACCTCAGGTTTACTGAGGAACAGTGCAATTATACTACCCTCTACAGAATATCAAGGCTAGTTTGGCAAGATGACCAAGCTGACCTAACACCCTGTCTCTGCTAAAATTGGCTGTCCAATCTCTCCCTTCTCACGCCAGGAACAGGCCCCTGCCCACAGACTTCCACCACCACGGGCACCTGCCTGACTCCCAATGGGAGTTGTACGTCTACTAACATATTTTTATAGAGTTCATTTTTTTCTGGGTCTAGACCTCTAAAAAGAGTCCTCACAGGGACAGGTGCCAGGCAAAGGAGACAGGGCAGTCATGCAGTTGGGAGCAAGACGGCAGTAAAAGGATGAGACTGGCTCTTCTGGCAGCAGCAAGCAATTAAGCTGGTTGAGCTTAGGTGTCAAACTACATAATGACTAACGAAACACAAAGAAGTACTACCTATCTGTCAGTCTCCAGTGAGCATAAAAGGGCAGGAAGGTTCATTTTCCTGGCTTAACATAGTGGCATGTGTTAGAACCAGGCAAAGAAAGTGGATTAATTTCTGCTGAGATGAGAGTTTTGGGAGGATAACAGGCATGGCTCATTAGCTCCACTAGGGGTAGGGGAGGGGAAGGTGGCTTTTCACCTAGGGGGCTTAGATAAACACAGGATTTTTCAGGAAAGTACTTTAAGCTTCAGAGGAAACATCAGACTAATGTTTCCATCTTAGTTGTCTTTTAAACTAACAGTGGAGACACATTCTATGGAAATTACACATATATGATTAATTCTGCTTATTCTCTATCCCATGCAGGTTGTCTTTTTTAATAGACTTTTATTGATTCTTTGGTAAAAGGTTTCTGAAATGCAGCTTTTCTCAGTTGGTGATTTGACAATATGGAGACTTTGGCAGTAATGCCAACTGCAGAGTAAGAAGTGCTGATACAGCATCCCACTTAACCTGAGGTTTCCCACTTTTTATAAATGCCTGTGCACTAAGTGAGAGAAGCTAGGCTGTACAGATGAAGAAAAAGTCGTGTGATAAAACATTATGGTGCCTGGAAGTATGCTCTTCTACCCTGAATACCTAGATCTAGTGGAAGGTGTCGCTGCCCATGGCAAGGTGAGTAGAACTAGATGATCTTTAAGATCCCTTTCAACACAAAAAATTCTATGATTCTATGAATATAGACACAGGAACAATAACAGTAACACCAACAAAGAAATACAGTAAAAGGAGAAGATTATTTCTCTCTTTCTCACCTTGCCCACAGCACAGCATCAGCTAGGGGTGGTCATTTGGGAGGAGAGACTCATTTACTACTCTTAAAATTTGCTGGCATTTTTATCTGAAGTTTTATTTTCTAAATATATGAACAGCTTTAGGTAATTTTATGGTATAACAGTAAGGTGTATTTGGAATTAAGCTACCATTAATTAATATGATAGGAGGCTAATTGGTTATACAGTGCAGTACAGGCCCATAGCTCATGGTTCTTACATTTACTCAGAACACTGGGCATTTTTATTAGCACCTGTTTTTAAGCAGTTAACTCTTTGACTGATTATAACACTAAATAGCTGTTTCAAGTCAGTGAATTTAGTTCTAATCCTTGAGGACTCCACAGAATGTGGCAGGAACTTGGGCCATGGGTGACACTGTGCAGCCAGCGCTATCTCTATGGACTTACACCCACAAGCTTGATGGATATAACCTGACAGGTTATCGAGAGCCTGCGCAGACCTCGGCATGACAGAGCAGCAATTTGTTTAGCTTTTGTACCCTGCAACGTTTAGCAATACACTGACCAACTCAGTTAGCACCTTACAGCACTGCAAGTGGACTTGAAGCTAAGTGCGTCTTCACTGGTGATATGTTTTCTCAGGAACAAGGTCTGTCAAGCCAGTTTGCCTTTAAATTCTTCTAACCAGAGGTCTGGGGACAAACTACTGCCATTACAAACAGGATGAAACTGTGACTTCTCTCCTATGGAATCCAGCCCTTCAAAGTTTAGACGGTAATTCCAGGTTGTTTTCTTATCCAGCACTGCTTATTCACCTGTTACAAGCCCCACAATGTTTTCATTCAACAGAGAAAAATTTGCTTGATTCCTACCTCTCAACAAACAGAAATTAACTGACTTGCTTGCAACCATGCATGAAGACATAAGACCCAGCTGCTGTATATCTATAGCAGGCCTCAAGTTAAGATTAAAGCAGTGTACAGTGCCAAGTAAATTGACTTAAGCAGCAGTTTTCTCTGGAAGGAATACTGAACAGGACTGTAATATACCTCCTCTAGTTTTCTTGTGTCAGCACTAAAGATAACATTAGGTATTTGCTTCACATCATTTACAACGGGGAAAAAAGCTTGCATGGGAAAGAGTAGCAAGGAGCTGAAGTGGTAAGGGCAAAGCCCAGTGAAATGCAGGTTTGCAGGAGGGAATCTGGGAAGGGTATTAAATCCTTCCCTTCGGAATTCGTTTTCTCCAGAGCTACACCACACTGTAATGCCAACGCCTAAAGAGAATCGCCTGCACAAAGCAGATGGGGACAGGCTCCTGCTTCGCTTGCATGACCTTACCCCGGGAGAGAGCTTGCACGGCTTGAGGATTTCATGTCATTTCTCCATGCAAGCACAGTCCCAGCTGCAGAAAGTCCCCAGGTCCCACCCCAAGACTGGGTTTCCACAAGGTCCCTGCAGCCATCACGGCACCGCCGGCAGAGATTACTAATTACGGCTGCGTGGGACTGTAGTGCTGACACCTGCCTACCCAGACAGAAACCTGCAGCCTCCTTCACAGAGGCCTCCTGCAGACATCACATTTGAACATCTGTCAATCACCCATGCCCCGGGACAGATTCGTGCAAGTGACCTGCAAGTGAAATATTTCCCCCTACTAATTAATCCCTGGTAGCCACTGAGGGCTCTCTTTAACAACATAAGATGTCACTATGTCAAACAAAAATGGTACTATCTTCTGGTTATGAAGCAAAAGTTAAGTTTTCTTTCCTAATAATTATTTATATCAAAGAAGAAGAAGACCGAATCGGTGACCTGTTCTTTGCTTTTAGTTTTCTTTGAGCCCACTGACTTTCAGGACAGCAGTATCTATAGTAATCAGTGGCAGCTCCACAGTCCAGCAAGCGTGCTGTGTTACCGTGCCTGAGGTTATGCCCTAGTGAACAAAGAGCAGCGAGAAAGCTGAGCAGGGAACAGCCAAGGGAACCAAGGATCAAAGGATGCATCTCCTGGCTTTGGAGGGGTGATAACGGAACAAGCAAAGTCTGTCTGGTAAATATGGTCAAGAGATGGTATCGTCATTGGAGACTTCTTAACCAACACTGAAGGCAAAAACCCAAACCAAAACATGAGCTTGAAAGTGTGCTAATGTTTAGCTATTCATAGCCTGGCTGATCTATCAGGCCATGTACTTGCTCTCTCTGCCAACAAAATTATAAGGATCTAGATACTTGGGATTACATATGGGAGAGAAATCTTAATTAATTCAATATGACACCTTCATGTTGCTTATTTTATATGGCTACTCAAATACAGATATTTTAAAAATATAAATGTATTCCTCATGTGGGAAGACAAAAAAAAATTGCTATTGGCCCTCCATTGAAAAACAGCTTATGTGGTAATTTTTAGTTAGATTTGGTTTAAAAATGAAGTATGCACATATAAAAAATGCATATTTTTCTAAAGAGAGACTTTCAAAGAGCCTTTTGAAAATTAGCTTGCATTGGAGCCAAATATTTCACAAAAAGAACTTGGAAACAATATACTGGTATTCTTTCTTGGATTACTCTCAAACAGAGGCTTCTGACTATAATAGTATGCAGCACTCGCATGATATGGACAATTGCCTTGGGACTGAGAAATCATTTCTGCAAAGCACTAAAAATATTCCAGATCAGCACTTTCTGGGACACAGCCGATTCTTTCTGGGACTAGTTAGTTGCTGAGACACTCAAACTGACTTAGTGCTACTGATGTATTTCAAATGTTAAATGTAATCTGCAGATCTTAATGCTACTTTAGCAAATGATTGTTCCTTCAAGCATTTACAGATAAATCTTTTAAAGTCCCTTCTGCAACATACCAGTGACTCTGGGTATACAGAAATACTTCAAGAAAAGCTATGGATTAACTCTGTAGGTCAAGGTATATGTAACATGCAAAACCGTGTTTTATTGGAAGCAGTTAAACCTATTGCTTGGGAATGGATGAATTACTTTTATAGAGAAAACACTTATGAAAAAATAACCAGGTAGATGCTTGTGGCTTAACAAGGTCTAATGGTAAAAAGAGGATCTATTTTATAAGGTATGAATGGACTACATAATTTTACAATGTCTTAGGTTGTTTAATTATTCAGAATAACTTAACCACAGGTTTTGCCTATTCTGCTGCAACGCTTCTGAAACAAGCTAACACTTACAGATTAAAGTGGTATTCTGGATGAGTAACTAGAGTCCAAAAATTTTATGGTGAAGATTTAGAAAAGGATTAGCATAAGTAGCCGTACCAGTGCTGGTTGACTTTCAAATACCTACCCACGGCTTGATTTTTTCAGAAAATATTTGCTCAGTTCTGAAAAGTCAGATTCTCTGATAATTTGTTTTTTAAACCAAAGCATCTGCAATCACAGGTCACTTGAAAATTTATTCTCACTTCCCACTAATGCTTTTTGATAGCTACACTTTTTACACTTCTAACTTCCAATAGTGAAACAGGGAAAAGCGAGTTTCTAAAAGTGAATCTTGTCAGCAAATAAACCATTGGTATGCCACTTAAATAGCTTCACTCTTGGCATGCTAAATATTCATGCTCTGATAAGATTTTGGCATGATCCTTTAATTATTCTGCAAAGAACACAAGTAATTAAATCATGAAGTACTCAGTTTTCATGGTATTGTACCCAATCAAAGGCAATATGCCTATATGCAGAACATCGCTGTCGCTATTACAATGTAAATAAGGCAGTAACTCTCATCAAGAGATACAAAATAAATCAGTACAGTGTATTAACTCTGCAAACACTAAGCGTACAGCTTTGTCATCCTCTGAAAATAGGGAATAATAAAATCTGCTTAAAAATGCCTATATAATGGCTGAAGAAGTAAGGTGCTTTCCTTATGGAGTTTCTCATACTCTCTCCTACAGCACAATTGGCTTTGTGTGTGCGTTTGGGGAAAAGGGGTCCAAAAACTTTGAGAATTATTTGAGAAATCTAGGCGTATTACAGGGGACGTGTCCCAGAACACTTTGTCCCGGGCTCAGGGCCTCTGCTCAGCAGGACAGACTAAAGCAAAGCATAGTCTGAAGCCCTATAATAGATGCCTACTGGTGATTCTTTTCTTTGCATGGATCTCGAGCACCTACTTGCTTTCTCCCCAGTGGGGATGCAGAGAAGCATTCTCCTCTGAACACTTTGTCTTTCCCCATGCTTTCTTTCCATTCTGATCTCTGGACACATGGATTAGGGGGCTAAGGATTTGGGGTCCAGGTCCCAAACTGTTCTGTTCCTGCCCGTAAGTGGGATGCGCACGAGGACAATTCTGGACTATGAGCAGAAGTGGCCACCTACCTGTTGGTCTGACACAGAATCACAGGATCACCAAGGCTGGAGGAGATGTTCAAGATGACCTAGTCCAAGCACCAACCTACCACCACCATAATCACTCCTAAACCATATCCCCAAGTGCCACATCCAGATGTCTCTTGAACATTTCCAGAGATGGCGACTCCGCCACCTCCCTGTGCAGCCTATTCCAATGCCTAACCATTTTTTCAGGGAAATTTTTTTTCAGACATCTCATCTGAGCCTCCTCTGATGCACCTTAATGCCCTTCTCTCACATCCTTTTACTTGAGACATAGCAGATGAGACTGAACCACCTCATTACAACCTCCTTTCAACTTCCTCCAGACTAAAGTACCATAGTTATCTCAGCTGCTCTTCATAAGACTTGTGCTCCAGATCCTTCACCAGCTTCACTGCCCTTCCCTGGACTCGCTCCAGTATCAAAATGTCCTTTTTGAAATGAGGGCCCAAAACTGAACACAATACTCAAGGCGCAGCCTCGCCAGTGCCAACTATAGGAGGATGAACACTGCACTGGTCCTGCTCACCACATGATTGCTGATACAGGCCAAGATGCCACTGCTTTTCTTGGCCACATGGGCACACTGCCAGCTCATGATCAGCCGTCTGTCAATCAACATCCACAAGTCCATTTCTGCTGAGCAGCTCTCAAGCTGCACCTCCCCAAGTCTGTAGCAATGCATGGGGTTGTACAAATTATTATACACCATTGTGTAACTCCAGGGGAGGGACTATGCTACAAAAATAGATTCAAATGCTTAGTGTGGCCTCAGAGTCAGCTCTTGGCAACTCCTTTTTCAGCTACAAACTTATCCAAATTATGTGTCTGAAATAACCAACACTGTCTGCTGCTATGCCATCTATTTGCTAATACAGGCATAGCCTATGGAAAGGAGCTGTGGCTAACAACTTAACACACAAGTTTAACCTCTTTAATAGATCCTCAAGCTCTTGGTTAGACATAGTCCGTGAAACTGTAAAACCAAAGACTGAAAAACATGAAGGCACTGGCTATGAGATTGCCTATGTAACTTTAGTGTGGTCCTTCACATATTTGCAGTATGGCACAATTTTTAAATACATGCTCATTCCATTCCTCTCAAATGCCCCTCGCAAGATGGGCATATTCAAGAGTCACTTTTTTCCAGGCGTGTCCCATCACAAACCCAAAGTTTCTTGATAAAGAAAATGGCAAATTGTAAGGATGCCCTGGAAGGCAGCTGAGCCCATGAAGTAGAGCACTGTGCTAGCGTTTATACTTCCAGATTAGCCATGACCATGGTGACTACCTTTCAGAAAGAAGCTGAGCATCCTCATCCCTCATTTCTCTATCCAGAACATGTGCAGAATAATATCAGCTTTTTTTGTGAAGTATTTGAGATAGAAATACCAGTAAAAAGGGATATGTGATACACAGGTCTGTCTTTTGAGAGACAGGAGTTTCACACCTCATACAATCCTTTCTTGTCCGTGGAAAGACTAGAAAAAACTCTACACCTTTCAGTTTAAACAAATCTAAACATTCCTAATCCTTGGATCACACCTGGAACTATTTATTACCAAGATCTGATCTTGTGATGGGATTAGTTGAGCCTCGGTGTTACAGTAACTCCACTGTGGTTTCACTCATAACGGGGAATAAAAAATACATACTTCTGGAGTTATGTTTCATATTAGATGGTGAGCATATTTGTATGAGCCCTCATTTTCCCATTCAGCTTCAGAGGATCCCATTACAGAGTTTTGTATGGCTATTTTCTACTTCTGCATTGGGTCAAGCTTTCCCCAGGGTACACTTCTAATTCATGGTCTTCTACATTATTATTACCCTTTTGACCTAAATGATTAGCCAAAGTTTGAGGCCCTGAGGGCTGTTTTTATTAGAAGAAAATTACGAAGTCAAGCATCTTTTAGGCATATCTAGTTAAAAAAAAAAACACCTCCAAAGTCACCCACACCCAATTTCACTTCTGTTTTCTTAAAAGCAGGAGATAACAGAAAAAAATCCATGCCTTCCCTTCTTGAAGCCTTTTCAGCCAGCACTCAGACCTCTGTAGGTCTCTCTTATTGATTGTCTAATTCTCTCTTATTTTCACTTTCTCTTCCTCCTTTGAGTCTTTTGCTATGCTTTTTCTCCTGCTTCATCTGTTTCTTTCTTTTGCTTTTGTCCTTCTCTTCCAGATATACCTAATTTCAATAGAAATTAATTTAATATCCAGTCATACCCTTCTTCCACCCAGTTCAAGTGCCTGAGTGTCCTCACACTTGCTTTTGTTTCAGGAGGTGAAATGTGCTAGAGTTTAGAGTGGAGGCTGCCCTTGTTTGGGCTACTTCTAAGGTAAGCTTAACTTGTTCCTTAGAGGAAGGATGCAACATTCACCAAGTTCCATGGTATTTCACCCACAGACACATGCCACAAGTCCACATTTTTGGAACGCTGCAGAGACCTTTCTAGTTTGCTTACATACCCCACTCAGCTGACTCCAGAGTCTGCAGGGAAACCAACGCTTCTGCTGGTTGGACCAGAGGAGTGAGCGAAGGCAGCAGTCCTGTCCTCCCCCAGCCTCCTCTCCCTCCCTGCTTGCAGGATTAACAGCTGTGATAGCTCAAAGGAAAGCACGGTAGAGGGTCAGGAATGAGAAGGCAGGAGCGGGGGAAAGGCAGGACGGTGCTTTTGGCAGTGGCGTCAACACACCTGGCTTGAAGTATTAATCAGACTGGCCTCATCCCTTGAAATCTGCCTGAGTTCTGGCAAGCAGAAAAGCTTGTATAGTGGACACTGGTAACTGCCAGTTCTAATCTGAGATTTTGGATAGGATTGGCATGGAAAAGCTGTGAATTTTTAAATTATGGCAGTTACATAGAGTAGCATAAGGGTCTTCATGATTTCTGCCTGTCATATTTAAACATCTATCCAAATTAATTAGAGAACATAGCAGGAAACATGCTCATGATGAATTCTACCTCGATCCTGCACTGACACAAGGGGGTTTTGGTATTTCATAGCCTTAGGAGTTGGAGCCCTTAAAAATTTTAAGAATGTAGGAATTCCCAAAAGACCACTGTGAAAGAGAAGTATGATTTAGAGTGACTTGCCCAACAATAACACTCATGGCACAACACCCACATCCCCATTTCCTAGCCCATCTGATCCCAGTGCTTTTCTCACAACTGGAGTCCAACTGTTATCTTGAAAGGGGGAAACCTGTGTGAATAAGATGTAAAAACAGCTATAGAGAAGATATCTGAGAATGTCCTGCTATTATTTCCTCTTGCAAATGCCCATTTTCGAATAAAACTCTGGCATCATGTCTTGAGGTAATACAGGCAGCATTCTCTAAACTGCCTAAGCAGTTGTGCTATACCTATAACTCCAATATGTAACACAAATATTGATGTGGAAAAAGCGTGCATAAAATCTATATTACCACATTAATCTCAAAAGGACTTTTGGCTAATATAAAATTCAGCATCATCTTCACTGATGGTTCAGGGAAATAAAGTTGTAATAAATTGCCACAAGGCAAAGTACTAATGATTGAATGAGGCTATGCAATTAAGATGTAACTTTTTTAATCACCTTTGAGGTTAAACATAGAAGAATTATGAGTAAAAGGGCAATTAAATGCCAGACTTTTCAATCTCAGGCCTCCTCATCAAAGATTCAGTTACCTAAATTGTTTTTCACTCTTTCAGAGGAAGAGCTGTGTGTAACAATATTTCATGCCCCACAAGAGGAAGTAGAGAATACTCTTTCAAACAAAAGCATTACCATGCTATCAAAATCTTAACTAAGAAAAATAAACTAATCAAGACTGATCCACTATGGCTATCAAGTTCCCAAATTCCAAAATGTTAACCTTAGGTTACAAAAGGTAAAGAAGTGTAAAATGACCCACCACAGTAGCCATTATCATCTTCATATTGTATCCTTGAGTAATATATATCTTAATGAAATGCGAGTTGCAGGAGCAGCACTCTTGATATTTCTATAATCTGTAGCTTTCTCTATAATTTCACATGCTGTATTTAAAAATACTTTCATTCTGAAATAGTTTAGGATTTATTTTTGAAGAGAAAAATAGATTCACTTATGCTCTGATCCTGCAGAGCCTTTATGTTTGACTGACTTTGAGTAAAACTATTCAAGTTAAAATGTATTCAAGATTGTCAAGACAATTTAAATTTTCTTCAAGGGACACACGAAAAATTTAATACTTACTGACTGAAAAATTAAACTAGCTCCAATCTACAGTTGTTCATGAAAATTACAGAAATATGCTACGCGTAGTATTGAAAATAGTAACCTTCTTCAATTTTTCTTTCCTTTTTCCAAGTGATGATGTGCTATTACATTGCTATAAATTGGTATCAGAATTTTTTATGGTCATTCCAAATCCATCCAAAGTTTCCAAGGCATGTTAAGATGGTGCAATTTAATACCCTGACTTGTTTTGTGGGGTTTTATGCTTCTATCTCTAGCAGAAAAAAATGGGGAAATAGAAATATAAGAAAAGAGGTTTCTCACCCAAGATCAGTAACATTTCTATTAGTGCACTGTAAGATTTAGACTACTATATCTACATCATATAAACAAATACAGGCCATATGCAATTTTCCCTTGGGCAGAATTAAAAAGAGAGAAAAGAAAGGAAAGAAAAGCACATTTGACAGATGCTAGTCACATCACTTACTACATGGTAAGCTGTTAGAAGGCGTATCTATTTCAAAACAACTAAATAAATTCAAAATTCACACTAGTTTGTTGCAAGAGCTCACAGTTTTTATTTTAGACTTGGAATGTGCTATTTTGCTCTAACTTAAAATAGCCACACACAACCATCCTTTAAAAAATACCACACTGAAAAATGTTCCCTTAAGTTACACAAGACAAAACTGATTCTCTTAGCGACTGAAGTGAAATGAAAGTATCTCTAAATAAAAACTTACTTCCTGAGTGGACAGAAGAGTTTACGATAATAGGAGGGAAAGAAGTATATCAAAATGCTATGCTTCTTACCTTATGCAAAATATACATCTTTATCTTCTCTCCATTTATACCACTAACCCAGCTGCAACAATTGCAACTGTTGTGCATTAGTTTAAGCAATTGTTTTGCCCATCGTGCATTAGTTTAAATAATTAATGTTGTTTACTACTGCCATTTGCCTCAGAGTAAAACATCAGTTTCCTGACTTTCAATAAACTTCAATAAGCCTCCTCCCAGATCTGTTTACATCAGCCTTTGCAGCTTAACATTTCTGATATATGTAGGCAACTTTCCTGACACATGGAAAAGAGTGTGAATTACTGAACTATTCAGCATCATAAAACACAGTCACTGATATAAAAGCTGAAAATGTGCATACCAGCTTTTTATTGTGTGTTTACAGCCCAATTCAAGTTTATGAATAAACTTTCATTAAAACTTGAATTATTGCATATTGGGTAAGCTGGCATTATATTAACACTAAACCAAAACCGAGAATCAACTGCATTTCTCTCGGCTCTATGCAATAGAGCTTCTCTCCATACATCTGTAATTTTTAAAAATTCCTCCTGCTTCTACAACAACCTTCTGCTAATTTTCTTCAATTTTCTGCTCCACTAACTTAAAAGTCATTTCCTTAAGAAAACAGATGACAGACAACCTGAGTGACTGATTATACTGTGCCATCACTTTGTTTTTTCTCTGAGGCCTTGGTTTAAGAGGATGGATGTTAGTGTAAATGACAGAAAGGGGAGCTTCGCATAGGATTTCACTTCTGTTCAAAGACAAGCTAATGCAGCCTTGCTGAGGTGCAATCAACTTGACAAATGGATGCTGTGCAGCCCTGTGCCTCCCACTGAAACCCGAGAGTCTGATTTACACAATATTCCCCCTGTAAACGGAGGGAAGCCCAAATTCCAATCAGACTTAACGCTGCTCAGCTGTATAATGGGTTGATCTGATAATTCCTCCCATATAATGAAATCTGATAATAGTGGGAAAAAATACATCAGAGAGAATGGAATACATTAATGAACTTGTAAAAATACACTTAAGTCTTAACAGATTTAATAAACAGAGGAAGGATGGCTCAAACCAGGAGTCTTCATATGTGGTCAGCAGTTCTTGGTTTAACAATAAAGCTGACTGAAAATACAGAGTTTCTATTTACAATTGACTACATTTACCCCACCTTTTTTCAGATGGCCAGGAAATGATTAAAAAAAAAAGCATTTAAATATCAAAGTAAGCTTTGTAATATGTTTACATGTCTTGCCTTGTTCTGTTTCCCCTTCAAACTAAACTAATTGTATGATACAAGCTGTTTGCACAGGGAAATGTGAGTCAGATAGAAATGTTTTCCTGCCCAAAAAACAGCATTTCATTTACTGACTGGAAAGAATAGGAAACATTTGCTTTTAGACTTTTAAGGTTTTTTTGGATTGAAAAAACAAAGACAATTCCAATTCAAAACATTTTTCACACAAGTTCAACAGCTGGCACAAAAATTAACTGAAAGTGTACACTACAAAAATGTCACAGAAATGTCTGTTAAAATCAATGGGGTTTGTGTATCATAATAAACTATTCTGATTGTCAATATTCTCTAGAAGTAAATATTTTGCCTTAGCAGATACAGTTGTGACCAGAAGCTGTTCTCACACATCTACAAGTCGAGTAGTGCAGGATTTTTAGGGTTTTATTTACTTTGCTGTTGTCACAAATAAAAGAAAAAAAAGAAAAAAACTTAGGCAAACATTTCATGCTGAAGTGAATGGATTTCAACAGCTGCTGATTTGGTGACATCGAGAACCCCAGTGGAGATGTCCTGCTGAATTAACGTCTTGGAAATGTTAAAAAGAAACTTCAAACAGTCCTTGTTTAGCAGGCGGTCGAGGCTCGCTCTCGGTGGGGATCATGTGAAGACTAGCAGAGCAGTCACTCAGTCATGAATCAGACTTGTCAATAGTTGCCTATTTTCTCAACAGGTGTCTCAATCACACGTCATAATCCTTCCCCCCATAGGCTTCTGTTTAACAGAAATGGCTATCGCACAGGACACCAGTTTTCCTTGTATGAGACATGTACTGACTTCTTAATAAGCAGCTCCCTCCTCCAGCCTCTGCTGAGCTTTAAACTTGGTATAAACATGTCTCTCTCGCCTATGTGAGCTCGCAGGGAAGGAATGAGAACTGTAACACGGGAGCGAGGAAGCTTTTAATCCTTTGTTATTGCTGCAGATAAGCACAGCAAACACCAAATGATCATTTGCTGTTTCATCAGACAATTATGAAGGGCTGTTATATTGAGGTATGCTTTGTGAATCCCTGTGCAATAATGTGCTTGGTACTTGGACAGTAAAAGGCATCACTGACATAAAAGATCTTACTGTAAGTAAAAATGTAGGGAAATATTTCATAATATCTAAATTAAAAAAAATTAAAGTGTAAATCAAAAACCCAGGAAACAATTTTCAAGTAGGTGGGGTTTTTTGGGGTTTATGTTGTGGTTTATTTATTCATTACTTTTTTATAACTAACTTTCAATCATGACTTTTTAGAGGGTTTTTTATAATTAAATTAATTTTCCCTTGTTTTGAAATCCTCATTTCTTTTATAGAACTCATACATACAGGTAATTACAGAAGTAAATCAAGTCCTATGGGTCCCAGATGTCAGAATCTTGAAGAAATAAAAATATTCACAGAAAATTTTAAGTTAAATACTGTTTTTATCCTATCAAAAACTGTTTATGTCTATTCTTACATCTGTGCTCTTTGAATCGCATCAATATTGAGCAAAACACTGAAAAGATTTTAAGAAAATTTTCCTTGCTTTTCTGTCAAAAAGCAACAAACCAGTAAATATTCTACAAAACGTATTACGCTTGTACAAATTATATAATTTATAATGTATCACCAAACTACACTGGGTTTCCTCTTCTTACCTTTGTTTTCCAATTTTACCTATTAAACGTACACAAAATAACGATGAGCTGAAGCAATCTTCAGTATTTCTAGGCCAGTCTCTTTCTGTATCAGTGGAAGAAGTATGCTTGTAAAATAATGTGGGCTGGTTAGTAGCAGCATGCTTCACTTTTATAGTAACAGCTCCCATAGAAACTACAGCTTCTACATGACTTGCAAATTAAACATAAAAGGAGATTTACAAAAAAATATATCAGCTTTATGTAATGTTTTGAGGTCATAAGTTCCTTTGTATCAGAGTTTATTAAAAAGTTTCCTAAGGAAGGTAAACTCTTCAAATGTAGCATACAACTTAAAAATTGCCAAATACCTTTGAAATTCATGTCAAATGAAGTTAGACAGTAAAACTAGTGTAGTCTGATCATTCCAGCTGTATGTCAAAATTCTTCCACATTGTTGGATAACATGAAAGTGCAGTACCAGCTTCTGTCACTCTCAATTTAAAAACTTTTGATATACTACCTCTGAGCATGGAGTTGTTTAAATGCTATCTCTAACATCAGTAAACTGCATGTACCACCTGCACCATGACTTGAATTACCGAAACACAACACTACACAATTAAAGAGATCTTCTCAGATTTCAGCAGAAAAAACATTGTACTGAAGAAATTTATATGAAAAGAAAATATTTCAACTATTTTTTCAAATGTGAAATATAATTTGATTGTGTATCTGATGTATACTCAGATTACTACTTTATAGTGGATACACCACAGTGACAAGGTAATTTAAATACGTTGATAGACACCTACAGTCTGGGCCAGGTCTTGAAAACGCTATGCAAGTGAGTGACTTTACATACAAGTTATTCCCGTGAATTAATTTTAACAACTCACATAAGTGCCTTGTAATGACATAGATATTTTCAAAATTTCTGTAGGAATTAATATAAAATATACACATTACTTTCTATGTCGTACAGACAGCATGTAAGTATAGTCTTCTTTTTTGCGCTGGAGTGATGTTTAAGAACTTTGTTCCTACTCACAATCTTAATTTTATTTTATTCAACATTGCATAAGTATTTTGACATAAGACTGGATTCATCAATTGGTTTCGACAGCACTGCTCAGGGGCTTGGTGCTTCCTGTGCATTTGTAAACAGAAGACATGAATTTTTAAAGTTTAATTTTTTCTGTAATTTTTGACACTGTGTAAGGATATTACTATGCACAGAATATGCAAGATAATTATTTAGAGAACACAAATACATTCTCAACAAATGCAACCTTTAATGACATTTACTTACAAAACTTGCTGGACGCTGATTGATTGATTCTGAATGGGGGCCCAGGCTCAAACAAAACACATTCATCAAAAGCATCCTAATCATACCACCTTATTAACATTCTGAACTTTATTCCCCGTACTTAACAAGTAGAACTCAAGAAATAATCAAATTTAAGGGAAATTGACTCTTGTTTTCTATATATAAAGATCTATTTTCAACACAGATTATGCATTCTTGCTGCATTCTCTGCTCTCTCCCAAGCAAAGAGTAAGAATTGATAAAAACCCCAGCTATTTTAGAGTACACCCCCAGTATTGACATGTAATCATTATAAAATGGAACTTTCAATAGATAATCAGCAGCGATGTAAATTCCATCTCATTCAGATGCAGCTCATTTATTCCAGAAAAAGGACAAAATTAAAAAATTACTATCAAAAGTAATGCAAGGGCTACAAGAGCAAATGCTTAGACACACAGAATGATATCAAGAAGCCGGAAATTGTTATTACCAGTAGAGATATCATTGATATACTAAAACTTGACCATGCTTAGCTCTAAGCTCTGAAGTTTAAAAGGGATATTGACAAATTAGATGTTTCTGAAAAGAAGAAGGTGAGTATATTCTTCAAGACTAAGAAGCTTAAGTTATTCTGCTTATGAGACAAGGTGTGGGTAACCTAACGCTGGACCTGCAATACCCACGATGAGAGAGGTATGCAGGGAGACACCTTACAAGTAATAAAGACAAAACCAAGATCTTGTAAAAGGCAGAGGAAGATCAGATTAGCGGGAAGTTGCACAACTTCTCCCAGACTACAGCAGAGTAAGAGTGACATTAAGACTTCCTTCTGCCAGACAAAGAATGAAATGGAAACTTCAGCTGAAAATTCTGAAACAGTGTCTTTAGCACATTTCCAGAGCCAAGGCACTACAACAGTGTACTTACACTGTACTTTTCATGATCTGAAAGGACTTTCCAACAGAAACCAAAGCATGTCACTCTTAGCTGGCGACTTGGTTTGCTTGCCTTCTAATTTCTATTTGAAATGGAGAACATGATTGGGAATGCAGAAGTGCGTAACGTGACTTAGAATCTTGTTCCATCTGATAAAGACCATCCCCCTTAAAATTACACTCCTGATCAAAATGTCAGTCAAATAACACTCTTTGATGAATCTGGGCTGCTGCTCTCTCAGTTGTGAATGATTTGTGAACTGGAAAAAGGTTTTAGAAGGGAGGTCTAGGAGGGAATTAAGAGGCATTAACTCAGAATGAGACCTATGAGACACTGGCTCCTCAATACACAACACAGCACACATATCTGTTCTCAGGACAAGGGTCATGAATTCCTGTGATTTTGACAATGAACTCTTACTTTTCTATGCTTCCCTTCACCCCTTTTCGGAAAAGATGAACAAAATTTCTCCCTCATGTCACTTCTGGCCAGCAGGAGGCAATGAGCATGCAAGTACCTGCTACAACATTTTGTAAAAGAAAGAGCAAAAGGCAGTTCAAAATACAAATTACTCATTCTACTAGAAAAATTATGAGATGGCTGGAAACTGCAGCTTTTGGGGACCTTGGGCATTAAAAACTAACTAGAGAAACATCAGTTCTTACTATGACTGTGTTCAGATGTGTACTGTTTTACTCCTATGCACTTAGACAAGAGTCCAGCCAAAACAAAGATGGGATCCTAAACACAGGCGATGTAGCTACATTTGGTATTTCACCTGAGATCAACCTCCATTCACAACAGCTGAACATGCATTTCTGATTCGGTACACTCGCACAGACCAATCATCAGGTAATCTAATGGGACGATTCATATGCAGACCTACATGAGTATGAAAATATTTACAGCATTGGGACATGTGGTCATAATTTCTTAATTAACTAATGATTCAGAAGTTGTGGGTGCGCTTTGTCTCTAAATACCATAGCATTAGGTATCTCCAATCAGAAATCCAGAATTAGAAGGTATATTTGAAATGTATCCCTTAATTTTTCTCACAAGGCCTTGATTTGTACTTTAGACTTTGGATCACTGGGTGTGTTATTTTTGAAGCCCCATGATTAACCTTTAACTTCACTAAAACTGTTTAGATATCATGAGTGCTACTATATCGTTATACATAGCACCGTCCTGAGGCTGCTGAAGGAACACCTCTTGTCTAAATACCTCAGAAAATGATGACTTTTGAAACAAGATCTGGCAGGCTGTTACATCAGACTGTTTCATACTTTCTCAAGCTTTCTTTCAGTGAAAAAAAAGTCTTTCAAACAAATAATATATTCTCTTTTTTAATCTTACACATTACTTTTAAAAGCTACCCTTTTTATGTAATCAAAACAGTTTCCAGTATCTTTTAATCACTTAGCATTTACTTGTCTAAAGTTGAAAGCTCATTGAAATTAGCAGTTTACTCCTTATTGCTTTTCTCACTGTCATGATCAGAAACTAGATGTTCCCTAAGATATTCCATAATTTCATCAAATTCTGTATTTCCTGTTTTTCCAACTGGTTTCAGTCCTGTTCTCTTCATTCCACTGCTTATTTTGTCACATTTCCCAAGTTTTACTATAACCCAGTGCTTGTTATATTGCTGTATGTTCTAGAGGCTATTGAGACATGAAGCGCTCTTGGCACGTTATCCTGAAAGGCATATCTTGTACACAGAAAACAATCTGCTTCTGAAGTTAACACTTGGATTGCTACTCCTCCTTTCAGCAACATTCATTGACATAAAGTATAACTGCGACAATTGTATTCAGTCATTGGCTTAATGCAAGTTATTTTAGGTTTTGACAGGTAAATAAAGTCCTGCTGTTTACTGAGCTTTGACTTGCCAACACTGTTAGGATAGGAAGATGCATGTCTAAACATATTAAATCAAAGATTCATAAGGCAATACGACCAGTATGACCTAAAATTGTATTAAAGCAGCCATTTCTCTAGTTGAAGAACTAAGATGTACTGAACTTAAAAGGAGTGTGTTGAAGGGAAAATATGGCCGTCTACTGCCACTCTGCTCAGCTGACTCTTTGAGAACCTCCTTTGCTTCTAAAAATGCACTCATGAACTTCCCTCAACAGTGAAAGTTACTTCCACCAAGCAGCTCCACCATATTAAAGATGTCAGCGTTCGCTTTTGTCTTTCATATGTCGTTACAACTCTGTTAAAACATTTGCTAAAGAGCAAAATTGGGAGTCCAAATTTCAAAGTTCCTTTAAAATTCCAAATACTGGTTTTTACTGAATGTTAGTCATGTAAACCTCAGAAGCACTTTGATCTGAAGAGTGATGCAAAGCCACCAGAAATAGGAAGGATGCAGCCAAAATTTTTATTTTACAGGACATTATACATACTTCTTTTATTCCGATTAAAAGTCACAGCAAAATAGAGGCTTTAAGAGAAGAGTAGATATTTTGGCTCTTTCCCTCTACATTCATCTCAGGTGTTACCTTTTCTAAATGAAAAAAGATTAATTCAAAAGTATAATTTTCCCTTTTATATGAAAATACATATTGTCCCAAACACAAATTCCTTACACTCTACTAAACACAGACAGGGATGGCTAGAGCCTACAGATCTTTAGGTTCTCCACTGATGCATAAACTAAACAAAAAAGACAACCTTACTTGTTTCAGAAAGCTTTATTAGACTAGGAATCTTTGAAGACAAACACAAAAGATTCTAATATGTTTAGATTTTATAATGTAAACAACTAATTTAATGCATCACTAACAATATACAATAGTCACCATCTTGCAACATGAATGCAAGGAAGAAACTGATGTAATCTGTGAGATATTTCAAAATAATTAATTTGAGAATAAAAAAAAACCCTTTTATTGTGTAAACTCTCCCTGTTTGCCTATTTTAAAAGGAACAGAAAACTGCAACACTTGAATCTTTGCTAAATGAAGGTCACAAGCTATCTTTTGAACTGGTCTCTAAATTACGAATGTGTAATTGCCTCAGAAAGGGTATTTGATCAAAAGCATTTTAAGTGTTACTTATCAGGAGAGTTCCAAAAAAATTCAAGATCCAGTTTATTTAAATGAGGGCCAAGAAACTTTCAAATTATCTTAAAGTAGTTTGACATGTCTAAATTGTGTCTTTGCCAGCATGTCAGACTTCTTTGCTGGTATTTTTGTTCTGTAAGAGCAAATGGGGTTTTAAGCACTTTTGGGTCAAGCCAATGCCTCCTTTTAATTTCCTTAACTGCTTCTCAAACTCTTATCTTCTTGCTTAACTATTTTGCAGCTGAGAAAATTATAGCAAACATTTCTTCCCCATTTTTTTCCTATTATTTTCCTCATGAGCAAGGACAGACACATCATGACCAAAAAAAAAAAAAAATCTATTTAGTTTTTCTTTAATTTGAAAGAATGATCCTGTTCTGTGGCACATTCCAAAATCGATCCCCAGGTTGGGTAGTGTTATCTGCATTGATGAACTGAGGCACCCTGGGAAGTTCCACTCACACAAAACTTCATGTACACCCAGCTCCCCCTAAATGACTGAGAGTGTTTTATTATACCACTCCATATAAATGACAATGGGGTATTGATGCAAACATGACAACATAAAAATCTCCTCCATTCATAATCTCATACAGCATGCTATGCTAGAAAAAACTACCCCAGTTATTCAAAACAATGTTAAAGTATGAAATATTTAGGCAGTAGTCTGAAAGAGGCCTGAACAGCCCAATGTTTTGAAGTAATGTTTAATCAGGTATTCTATGACCTCACAAACCAGCTAAAATCTTTACATTAGTGGTATAAGCCTTGTAACCAGTACCAGCAAAAGGTGTGATTTTTATCTACGTGGCTGAGGCATGGCAGGTACAGGGACTGCTCAGAGCTCCGCTGCTACTGGCATACAGATCCCTGAGCCTTTGGCACTTGTTCTTGCTTCATCGAGCAGCCAATATAAGAGATTCAGCAACAGCAGATGGCAAGATGCCCCTTATGAAGCCATGACATGTAACCAAGTTTTAAAAATCCTGAAGCAAATGCAGAGATTTTTTTGAGACATCGGAAGAGCTGAATGCTGAGGAAAAGAAGCTCTTGTTTTGTCTGAAGGTTATACTTAGAAGAACTACCCATGAGGGTAAGGAGATGACTTTCTAGGTACTGCTGGGGACTCCATCTGAACAGGTCTTACTCCCTTAGATTGCCCTTGTAGCCTGACCTGCCAGTCCCTACTCCGGGTCCATGTGGCAGCTTTCAACCATGAGGAAGCACAAGGCTGGGAGGTTTGGACAACGCCGCCACCAGCTGGATATCTACTGGTGGCAGGAACGGGTTGGCTGTAGAGCAAAGTAATTGTACCCTTCGTGAAATATAGGACAGATAGTCTGCATTTTCAACTGCAGATAGCTTTAGAAACTTAGAAATTATCTGTTATAGTTTGTTTAGCATTGTCCATTTGTGGTGAAAACCAAAGAGCAAGATCTACTTGATGGTCAATACTGGACAGTGAAAAATCATAACTTAAGACTCTTCAGCTCCCGGGAGGATAAGAATCCTCCTTTTCAGGTTTCAGAACAGGGGGGTTAATACCAAATGAGAATTCCCCTCACACTTTTCTGCTCATGAAGCTCTATTGAGCCAACTGATCACTCGAAAAAGAGGACTGCTCTGTGGTTACCACTTTGTGTTCCTGTGGCTACGCAGCTGTGCTGCTCTGTAGCACAAGGAGGGTTCCTAAAGAGAGTTCATGGCCCTCTGGGGACAAGCATAGAAAAGTGTTTACATCTTCTACACCTTGCGTGAGTGCCTGAACCCCTGAGCCTATAGGTAAAATAGTTCATCATCTTTCCCACCAGTTCTGTGAATCTCAGCCATTTTCCGAGTTTCATTACAAATGCCTGAGTGCAAAATTAATTATTTTTTTTGGCTAGAAGCATTTTTTCTTTCTTTTGGACCAATTTGAACTGATGTTTTTTTGAGGGGATAAAGGATGAGAGAGGAGATTTTGGACTGTAAAATCAATTATTTGTACAGCCGCAAGGATCTGTGGAAAACTAGGTCTCACAGTCTCTCTAATGATGGGAAAGAGAAAGAATGAATATGAAGAAACATTGATAAAATTTGAAGTTTAACTTGAGTTCACTGCTCCATTTTTGCCTGATACCTCCATTTTAGTGTTTATTATCTCAAGTCCTGAATCCTTGAGAGAGTGAATTACTTGGAAGAAATCTTACATTTAGCATATGTGAAGGATCTTGCTGGAATGAAGCATTAGTACTGGAACACAGACAGCTACTAAATGGAGGCCACAAGTATATATGGAGCTTCTGGGGATGCAGAAATTCTTGTATCAAGTGAGGATATTGCACATTTGATGCTTTGAAGAGAAGGTTGGTTGGTGACTTCTTCTTGTCTCCAACAGTGGGATATTCTAACTCAACGACCTGAGAAACCCAGTGTGACTACAAAAACCTGTATGTGCAATAACTATGGAAGCAAAGAGAGATACTCGGATTTTATGTTAAATGAGTTATAGGAAAGACTATAAACACCTTTTTCTCTGAAGATATCTGATAATTTCCATCAGGGCATCAATGACAAGAATGTAAAAGAAGGAAAGTGAAATAATTTTCTCAGATAAACAATTCGCGATCAAACTAGGGTAAGTCTTCAGCTCTTTCTTGATGGGGTATTTAAAAAAAATATCTAAGGCAGAAAGCATGGCTGTCTAGGAACTGAGTTTAATCCTAGTACTCCTAAACATAGATCCACAACTTCCCAATGCTCAGCAGAGGTCCAGACCTTTAATGTACCAATCCAGGCTACAGGTAGCACACCTAAGAGAGTACCTTTAGAACTGAACATTGTATTGGAAAGGAACCTGTCACAATCTGCAGTGAGCACGAGTGCATAACTACTTTTATACATTTCCCATTACTTGACAAAAGTATTCCTTTGTTCTTACAGTAATCCTGCCTCTTGCCTAGAAAAGACATGAGTTTGCCTACAACAGACTGAGAAAAGTTCTTCAGCGCTAAAAACCTGGGCCAAAATACATACAGATGAGTGCATATGTTGTGAAGACACAACAGGTGGCAGGACCTTGCTGTGGGAACCTGGCACTGGAAGACTGTCCAAGTTTACAGAAGTGCCTAGACTAGCCCACCATCAGGCTGGTTATGTAGTGTAGACCTATCACAAAAAGAAAGAAAAGTTGTTTAAACTCTGAACAGATAGTCAGAGGGAAATGGCACTGATTTGATGAAACTGAAGTGGTGACAGAGAGGAGCGCGCAGTTTTGTCATCCCACAGTATTTCACAGTACATAAGTTTGGCTATCCCCCTTATAAAATTACCTGTTACTAACTACTTATGATACCTGACCTCATTTATTTCCCTGTAAATCTATTGTCAGAGCATTTATTATAAGATCCTGGCTTCTTGAACTGAAGGAGTATAGTAAGTCAAATTTAGTTCCTACTTGCACTATGTAGATCAAGGAGTTTATGATGATTGTGCAAAACAGAAACTTGGAAGTTTCATTTGTACTAGGTGCATGGATAATGCCAGCCATGTGATATTATTTCAAGAGAAGTGGAAAAATTAGGTGGCAAATAGAATTTTGGCAAAACCATAGTTCTTCAGATGCCACATGTGCAAATTATTATTATGTCTTGTAGAATGGTTAAGGGAATGTATTTTGAAATGGCAATTATGTAATTAGAGTCTTAAGCAACTTTACTGAATGACAAGTGATTAAACACATATCAACAAACAGACATAGCATTACTTTGATTAGTGTGTGGAAAATGCCACAGAATAACCCTGGCGAGCATAGAGTGGGCAACAAAGTTGAGTGTACATTTTGCTAATAGCTTTCTTTGTCTAAAATGGAGGTGTCTACAAAATAGGCAGCTGGGTTTTGACTATTAGTTTTAATTCATAACTTTGAAAGGCTTTACCAGTCCTAGAAATTAAAATGAACACAGCTATTAAAATGCAAATTATGCATGTCAGTGGTCAAGATGAAAAACCTAGATCATTGTCAATCCCAACTGCAAGACAATCTATTGGGGGGTGGTGCAGGAGTGTCCTTCCACTTGATTTTTGCCTCTATCTCTGTAACCAACTTTTGTCTAGTAGGTGTATATCCATCCATTTTTAACTGTTAAGTAGGAGAAGAACCTACCTCTGTTGTCTTCCCTCTGTTTATACCTTACAAAGAAAAAGCTGTTAGATTTCTTGACAATACAAATGGGCTGAATCTCCTGCTGCAGTGTGACAAGGCAGAAAACTGACAATTTTTTCCAAACTTCTCCAATACCTTTCCCTTTTAAGCTTCTTCCCTTCCCTAATAACCAGAGCCACAAGAAAATTCAAAATTTTAAATTTCACCATTGTCCAGCTGAGCCTGAAGTAACAGCAAAACAACCCAAACCAAAAACAGATTGCAAACTAAGGATAGCGAACAGCTGGCCTGTGGTCCATGGAAGGTTGGCTCATTGCATGTTGTTAATGTTTTTCCTTCCACTTCCACATGTTACCCTGCACTGAAAGACTGCTAAGGTATTTTAATGCAAGTAACTACTAAGGGTGCAGTTCCAAAACAGCTAAACTTCTTTAAGTCAGGGCTGCTACAACCCTGCCCTTCCTCCCTCCTTCTGCATACTATTCCTGTTCTCCTCTTTGTGCCAGATCATGCTACTGCATAGTGAACAGCTTTGAGGGTACTAAAGAAGACAAATATTTCTACAAGAAAATCACTTCTTCAAGTGACATTTTACAAGGTGGGTGAACTGAGCCAATAGCTTGCTGCTGTGGAAGGGGACGGCTTCCCCTTCTCTCCGCTTAGTCTCCTTTTTTTCAGCTCTGGTACTCATCTAAGTTCCAGTGGATCTGTTCAACAAACTGAGTTGGCTGAAAACTTGAGTTTACACCTAGCTCAGCAGTTAAGGAAGCAGCCAGGACTGGAAATTAAGTAAATGAGAAAGAACAACCAAAGCAGAGTCTCTTACCTTGAAGAAACTCCAAAGCTGCCTTGACACAGTTCTGGGTAGCCTGTTCTAGATGGCCCTGCTTGAGCAGGGGCCTTGGACCAGTTGAGTTCCAGAGGTTTCTTCCCACCTCAACCATTCTGTGACCCTGTGAACCTCACCGGTAATGGTCATAAGGACATTTCACCTTTTTGTCTTTATTCCAACAGAGGAGGAAACAGTCCTCAAAACATACACAGTTTTGTTTGTCATCAGTTACATGCCAAGCATGTAAGATAGGCAGAAACTGCAATAGTAGCATTTCATACTCTGCTGACATTACTGTGTAAACAAACATGCATACAAAGAGCGCTGAAAAATCCTATTATGCATCTTCAGGAAGAGACAATCACATTGGGAAGCTACTCAGGAAGCCCTGAATGAAGCACTGAAAGGGTCTGGTCAGGGCATAGCTGTGCCTTCGTTTGCATTTTTTTCCCATTCAGCAGTTAATTAGTAACTCACTTTTTGAAAATGGAAGATTACAAATCCTGAACAAATACAAATGTTTGATCTTGGACTCATCAAGAAAAACTTCAGCAGCTGCCAGGGAAAAGCAAATGTTCTGTCACGTATATCCAGAATGAGATAATGCGAAACAGAAGGTGAAGAATACGGAGAGAATGTACCAATGTTTCCACACGCAGTGGTGGGGAGCACAGCAGATGAGAAAAAAGTACCAAATAGCAGACAACAACCCAGTGAGCCTAACTAAAGCCTGATGGGATGACTCCTGACTTCATCATCAACCTAAGAGACAGAAGAGGAAAGTGAAGCGTGGTGATATCTATCCAAAGCAGTTTATGTTTCTGTCCCACATGAACTGCCTCTTTTGGAGAGCTGGGCATTCAGCTGTGGCCATGCCTGACCCACCCCTGAAGGTTACGAAGTTGTCAAGACAAAAGCAGCAGCAAACGAAACCACACTGGCAGGAGAAGGAGACCAAGTTATGTCAGATGTTTTCACAAGATCAGGTAGGAGTCCTGATGTTGATGGGGCTGTAATAGAACTGCCAAGCTTCAGGAAAACTGCTAGAACATTTTTACCAAGTAAAACTAAACCTTTATCATTTTATTGAAAAAGCCACATTGAAGAAATGATAACTGCATTTACAGTAAATAAAGTAGAAATGACCTAACAAGTGAAGCACACAACACTAACCAAGAAAAAAATAAAAAAGACATTTTTTAATAGAAAATCCTAATATTATTTTTTTACTATGTCCAAGACACAAAAAGCCACTGTGAAGTAAATCTGAACATCTAGAAAATACTAATTTCCCCTTAGGAAAAAAAATTTATTTTCAGCAGGAATTAATATAGTGTCCAGTAAATAATCTATTTTTATGATGTGGAAAGGTATCTTAACAAAAAAAAAACCCACAATCCCATTCATCTTTTCTGGTTACAGCATTGGACAAATTCTTATCCTCTGCATACTCACTGACTACACCTATAGTTATTTTAGCTTTTGTAAATTCCCTAGATGCTGCCTCCTGAGCATGCTCTACAAACAGTTCTCGGACCATAACAAGTACAGAGATGTGGACCTTCATATGAATCCTGCATTTGTTATCAAAAGGTAATGTTCTTCTCAAACCTACTGCTCCAAGCATCTTCCCTTGAGCCTGCCACCCATCTCTGAGGTCTTTTGTCCCTTGAGAACTAATCCCACCTTTGCGGTACTCAAATGACATCAGGAGCTGCTCACATTTGGGCATCACCACTGTTAACCCTGCCCAGAAATGCCTGTTTGCAGGCCAACAATGATGGTTTGCTACACGTTTCAATTTCCTTGCCACTGCTGTCTGTCAAGCTTTCCATCAGTGATTTCTGAAACTGCTGAGCATGGCATCTTCCTTTCAGTACAGCCACTCCCTCTTGGGTCCTCTTATCCTTATCTTGTCAGTAGCTTTTCCACTTCTACAATTTCAGCCCCTGCTCATTCTCTTTCCAGCTATTTTTATACTTGAAAATTAAAGTGTTGTTAGCGGTAGATTATATATCATATTAAACAATTGTTATTTGTCCTACAGAATAAAAGTATTCTACTCTATGCATTACAAAATGCAGAAAAGTTCTAAAAATGTGGTCTAATACACAACACAAATATAATGGATAGCCTTAAGGAAGCAAGAAGTAAAATTACAGGCATAAAAGATTAATTGTCATCACTTTAACAGCATATCCCATTGTAGGTGAAATAAACAGCAGAAGCCAATAATAAACAAAGGGACAGTATTGGCAGCTCCAAAAAACATGCATATTTTAAAGCCTCCAAAATCATCAAAAAGTATTAAAACAGTGAGACTTTAATAAAATTAACTGCTCTTTGGCCTGTCTCCTGAAACTCAAGTAGACAACTGGTCATTCCTCAATGAATATCAAGTTACTAAGAGTTAAAAATCAGTTTTATAGGCAGAGTACTCCATAGCAAACATTCAGAGTCTCAAAATTGGCCCAAGCAGCTCTTTCTCGTTACCAGTACCAACTTTTAAATCATTTTATTTAGAAACGAATGCTCATACTTTCAATTAGCCTGCTGTTTAGTAAGCCTTACGAATTCACTCAGGATGTTTTTCCTTTCACAGATATGAGAACCCCAGGGATGTGATATGCCTGAAGCAGAGCTCTACAGTCATTCAGAGCTGAAACACTCAGAAAAACAGCAATTACTATAAAGCCACTAAAGAGGGTACCATTGCAAGTTTCTAAAATACACATGTAAACATGGAAAATGGGTTTGACATTGACTTGTTCAAGACATAGCAGTAGTATGTCATTTCTCAAATTGAAATTATGCCACAGGCCATCTTGTTTGACACAGCCCATCAAATTTAACTTAGTTACCATTACAGTGAGTCCCAGAACATCTGTTGGGTGAAGCACATCTATAACAACTTCATAGTATTGACTAGAGCCTTTTAGGGGAAATAGAAATCTCTATTTCCTTCAATAGTTAGCATTACATCTTCCAACTAACAGTTCTCAGTATGCCTGAGCTCAAGAATTTGAAGGACCCTTCATGTAATGCAGTTTGCTAAGACTGGAAGATATTTATTTGTATCAGTAACAAGAAATTTAGGTTTCAATAGTTTGAGACATACGTAGAACTCTCTAAGACTTTCAGACTAATCAGTAGAGAAGATGTCTTTTTTTTTGATGGTGCATAGCTCTATCTTTCTGTCTTTATCCCACTTCTATGGTCTTTAGACATTCACTGCCCCATTTCCCTACACTTTCTTAGTTTTCTGATTCATCACATCAATTTTTGCTTATATAGCCCCCTACCTAAGAATTTTTTCCTCTTCTGTCTCCCATTTCTAATACCTTGAATTGTCTCAGTGACACAAATAAAAAAACTACCTGGACTTCCTTTCTGTTACTTTAAATCACCACTTTAAATTCATTCCTTAGCTTCACACTATATTCCTAAAGGCCATTGTAAGTCCTGAGAATAAGTTGCTGTCCTGGGTTTCTGTAGCTGAATTTTTTTTGTTGGTAGTTGGGGATGCTGCAGAGGTGGTTTCTGTTAGAAGCTGCTCGAAGCTTCCCCTGTCCCATAGGAGCCAATGACACTTGGCCCCAGGAGGAACACCCGGCTCCTGGCCAGGGCCGAGCAAATTAGAGATCACAGTAATGCCACTGTGATAACATATTTAAGAATTGGAGGGTTGTTGCGCAGAAGAAATTCCAGAGAGCGAGAACATGGGATAACAAGGCAGACATCAAGGTCGCTGCAGAGCTGGGGGAGGAGGCACCTCATGGAGTAGGGGAAGGACTCAGAGCTAAAACCCCTGCACCCCATGGAGGAGCCCGTGCTGGAGCTGTGGATGCTTGAAAGGAGACCTGTGGACCCGTGGAGAGGCAAACCCACGCTGGAGCAGGAGCCTGTGGACTTGTGCTGAGGGAGACCTGCGCTGGAGCAGGTTTTACCCAAGTGAGTGCTGTGGCCCTTGGGACAGCAGATGTGGAAGAGCTGCTGCCCGGGGCGGGAATTCACATTGGAGAAGTCTCTTAAAGACTGTCTCCCGTGGGAGGGACCCCACAGAGCAGGGGATGGACTCAGTTGTCCCCTGTAAACCGTGGTGAAACAGGATGTCCCCTTGCAACCCATGGAGGCTCATTGGAGTGCAGGGACTCAACCTTTACTGCACCCCGTGGAGGAGTGACCTCGAGGAGTGGGGGAACTCACATCGCAAGCTGCAGCAACTGCAACCAACTACAGTTGCCTCCAGTCCATAGAAAGGTGAAAAACACCAGGCTTCAATACCATTAAAGGCAAAGTCAGGTTTGATTGAGAAAATCACTAGAAAGCGGTGACCATCCAACTAAAAGCTGCTTTGCAGCTAAATTTCACTGGAAATCCTCCAAATAATAGTTGACATTAAGCCAAGAGAAATTTTTAATTATAGTCAGATAATGAGATACAGAAAATATTTTACAAAAATCGTACAGAAAAAAAAATTCTAAACCCCACCATATTTCTGCTAAAGAGGTTGGCATACCTGTATGCAAAACCCAAGAAAACATGTGCTAGGATGGACTGCAGTGGTGATTTAGGAATATTTCCCTTCCTTTGTCAAAAGAAAAATGAAAGATCAGCAATTGGTTCCACAATACTCCTTCATGACCAAATGAGATATGCCTTGTCAATCAGTCATTTGAAACACACACTATTTAGAGTACCAATATGATATGTTTATATTAATCTGAAATTGCTCAGATGAAGTATGCGGGGAAAATATTTGAACTCATTAAAACCACAAGCTAAACCAATCTAAAGAATGAAAACTCCCTGCAGAAGTACAGAAAAAGAGCAAGGGACTTGAAAAACTGCTGTGTCAAGTGTTGGCATATTTGAAAAAGCCAGATAATGTACTTATGTAAGATTGTAACTGCTTTGGTATCTGCTGGGTAACAAATCTCCCACTGGATATGGGTAGAGAGATACATTACAGAAGACAAGTCCAGTCAAAAAGGTATTCTATAGTGCTGGAGTTACCAGTGTTGGTTTTTTTTTTTTTCCTTTCTTTTTCATTTATTTTTCTTTTTTTTAATCAAGGTACATGTTCAGCTGCCAAACAGTACTGTGGTTCTTCTTCCACAATATAGTGACAAATCCGGCATACAGTTTTCTTATTAAATACTCTCACACAACAGATTTCACCCGCTTCCCATGAAATATTCCAGAGTCTAATTCAGAAAGTCTTTCATAAAAAACTCTAGAATCAATATTTTAATGTAAGAAAAAATATTTTCATAAGCACAGAAGTGGAGAGTTCCTGAAATCAGATTATGCCAGCTCATACAAATCACCTTGTTTCCATTGAAACAAGATTTCAGGTGACTAGCCCAGCCTAAGAACCATACAATACTACAGGGACAATTTAAAGGCAACAGACTACATAAATTAAAGAAGAATTTCTAGAATTTTTTTATAGCATATGGTTATCTTGCACTTTCTAAATCTGAAACTTTAAAATGTGAATAAATTCAACTTAACAAAGGTACAGCAGTTCTGTCTCCTATTTTTCTAAGAATAACTGTATCAAATAAACCTAAGGTGAGGGAAATTGCAGCAAACAAGGAAAATCATACCAATCACAGAGGAACAAGAAAGAAAAGGGGATTTTTCTTTTAGTTAGTCCATTAAGAGCTCTAAAATTTTGTCATTAATTTATGACAAACACTTTATTTGCTATTCATTAATTTTTCTCTATTTATTCAGGTGATGGCAAATGATGCTTTAATCCAGTCCTGCTGCACCCTTGTCAAACACAACATGCCAAAAGCATCCCTCTTCCCCAGAAAATGAAATTCCTTTGACCTTTAAGAACTGGATGAGCAGAAATTTGTGTGTCCAGTATGTGGATCTACTTTGTGAGCCACTGGCTCATTTGGTTTTCTAACAGCTACTTTCTTTTTCTCAGCTCAGATGAAATCTTTGCACAAATGATGTGGGTTCAGTAACACAACAACTACCCCATAATGCAATGACAAAATATTTTTCTTTCCTTTGGAAGAACCCTGTGGAAAATTGCATAACTAAAACCAATCATGAATATATTTTGAAGTTCAAAATGAAGCAAGATGAAGGAATTCTAGTTACATAATGGCCCAAGCAAATTTAATTTGTACCTATTTGTGAACATACAATCATTATCTATGTGATATTACTCATATTTTTTTTTCTTCCCAGAAGAATGTCCTGTTTGGAGCACTGAATGGGTACATTTGGGATCAAACTAAAGCTGCACATAATCTGGAATTTCCTAATTTCTAGGTGCTTGACTTTGCAGGCTCAATACAACTTTTTCATTTGGAAGTCTTAAATATATAACTATTCAGACGGCTTAAATGTGCTTTTTGCTTACAGAGTCTTTTTTTCTGTTTACATATCATACTCTAGCCTAAATAAACGCTAAGACAAAGGCCAAGCTGGCTGGTAGCCCAGGGTGTAGTTTTTACCAAATTGACAGGGACCACCTTAAATTCATTGAAATGTCTAAATATCGTACTTGTGTTATAACTATATTTTAAGAGCCTGTCTTTACTGAAAGAAAAATGAAGCAGCTTTAGAACAGCATAAACAAGTTGCTGGATGAAATGAGAACTGAATGTCAAAGTACGGTCTGACTTACCACAGCTCTCCATTACTGTTAAACACCAAATACTTGAGGGCAGGAAGTATCCTCATGTTACCATGTAAATAACTAATGGCCTTAGTTTATGTTAACAACTAACTTCCAATAAAAAACCCACCAAACAAAAACATGACTAAGAGCATCTGAAACTTTTCCCAAAAAGTAAGTAATTGCGCTAATTCTTAAGGTGACCTTCCTTTTTTCCTTAGAGAATCTTGCAGAGTCTGATAAAGTGTACGGTAAATGTGAACATGGTAATTTTTTTCTAATCCACTGAAGATATGAAAGGTGCAAAGTTTGGTTTAATGTTTTCTTCTATGTGTTTCCTTTTTGCTTTTAAAACTTTCAAAGTCTTGTCTTTCTTTTATACAGGGGAGTGTTGGAAGACAAGACAACTAGAATGGAAGTCCCCCTTAGTTCCCATCTGAAGCAGCAGGGCAATGAATGATTAACATTGAGCCTTTTTCTTTTCTTCTGACTTTTTGCCAGAGTCTTGAATTAAATGTTCTAGCAACAGCCAAATAAAATGGGAGTTTTACACAGTCTGATTAAAAATGCCTTTCCCCTCTCAAACGCCAGTTTCTTGTGAGAGATGATAGCTAGAGATGATGGTTCATCTCCAACTACTTGTAATCCACTAGCAAAAATAGGAAAGACAAGACCTGATACATGCATAAAACCAAACAACACCTTTGCAGAGACCTTAAATCTGACTTTAAAGCAAGCCGGTCAGGCTTTGCTAACAGATCTTAAAAATATGTAAAAGGCAATATAGTTTTGTCTCCTTTTCATGTCACTCTTTAGATCTAATCAGGCTTTTACTAGGGCAAGATAGGCAAATCCCAATGACAAGAACATGCCATATGAAAAGAACAAGGTGTGTTGAAATTTAAAATTTAGTAATGCTGACATTCTGGCCTTACCAGATACTAATAAAATTACAAGAGTGTGGGGTGAAGGTATTATACCTGGTCATGGCTGGCTTCAATGGAGCTTCCGATACCTTGGAAAGTCATCTGCACAGGAGACAGTGTCAAACAGGTCATACACTCTTTGCCATTTTGTCTATCACTGTAGTGTACCTATAACAGAATAACATACGTAATCTGCTAAACACCAGGTTTGTACAAGGGAGTCATGCTAAAATACTGTCCCTTTTCAACAAGTTTGTAAGAAGAATTCCAGACATTTACATTGAATTCATCTTTAATATAAAACAAGGAGTGTGTAAAACAGTCTAGATAGTCACATGCTGAACTAGGGCCAAATTTTCCGGGGTATATCTGTTGCATAATTTTTGAAGTGCTGTGTTCTTCAGCTTCTGAGACCGTTCAGACTGAATTCAAGATGTTTTATCTATATAAGAATCTAGTTTGAAGTTGTAGTTTCCCACCTACATGGCAATTTTAACAGCATATTGTAGCTTAGTTATAAAGCACCCATGTAAATCATTACGTCTCCTAAAACTTGGCAATCATAGTTTGAATTTTTCAATTGTAATTCCATTTCTACTGAAATCCACTAACTTTTTTGACATGGCTAATATGGTATATTTCAGTTGAATCAAAAGGACAGATAAAATGAAGGAGAATTCACATTCTTCTGGAGATTTCTAAGCTATCCTTTTCTAAGAGTAACTCATTCCCTACTTGGGTCAAGATGAGCATGTTCTTTCATGAATCTTTCATGAAATACAGAGGAAGATAGTGCTTCTACTTGAATTATTCTCCTTGTTTTCAAGTTCCATTCAGATAGTTCTTAAATTCCCTAGAGAAAAGATGGATTTTAATATGATGAGAAAAACTGAAATTAAATGTTGCCAGTGTTTCATTATAAAGAACAGGTTGACACTCATGCTGAATTGTTGAAATATTACAGATCTCTGCATAGCTCCTGACTTCTGGACAGGCAGATCAAGCACTTTCTTCTACAGGAAAGGTGGAATTTAGTTTATGGTGGTAATTTACATTGACTGTGTGACCCCTGTCAGAACTGGAAAGAGAGATCAACTCTGCTGGAGACAGACCTTTTATGTTAGTATCTGTTTACAGCTGTATAGCTCTCAGGCAAAAACTACGTGGTAAAGCCTCATCTTGATACTTAGGCTACAAAATAAACTTTATTTTTTCTGAAAACAACTTGCAACCATATTTGGTTTATTCCTGTGGAAACAGTTTAGTGACATATATGACAATTGTACACCATGTGTATTAAATTCCCCATGCCTAACTCTTCTCTGACACAGGTGCAAATTGGAAATACTTTAACTTAAGTAAAAGCAGCGCAAAAGTGGCTGAGTGAGAGGAGAACCAAGTTGGTGCTACGTTTCAGAATTACTGTACTGACAACATATCAAACCAGTTTTGCTGTGGCCAAAAGCAAGATACAGAACGCGAAAGTCTTTTACTGTGTATAGAAGTACTGATTTCATGCAGCCCTTCTTAAAGCTTTCTGGATTACTTCTGTCTCTCTTCCTCTCAACCCCCACAGTATGGACCTACTAAATTGCTTGTGGCTCTCTGCCAGAAAAGCCATACTACTTACTTAGAAACCACAAGAGGCCCCTTCACATATACAATGGTTTAACTTTGATTAATTGATAGAGGTATGAAGGTATGAAATTTGGCTGGCAAATATAAACTGAAGTCCTTTAAATGTCAGGGACTACTGTTATGACAAAGGCTTATCAAGCTTCCACAACTAGTTGCAAGCTAGAAATTCTGCTGAGTGTGTGTTGTGGGAATACAGTATGGAGAAATGGGGGAGCAAAGATCAGGAGGCTGATCATGTACTGCAAATATGACATCACAAAGGGGGCAAAATCAGGTGACCAGAGGAATACATAAGGAGAAAAGGGAAAATGGCACTTTCAGAACTGTATTGCATGTTTGTAGCTTATTTTTAATGAGAATCATATGAATAAGGTTACAATTCACTAATGCCCACTGGAATAAAGCAAGGCTAACAAGCCGAAAGAACAGGAGATATCCAGATGAAAATTCATTAGTATTACGTGATACTGTATGATCTGCAATACAGATTCGACTCACACCCCCTTTAGAGTCCCACATCAAAACTGCAATAAACTCAGAACTCCGGTATCTTTCCGGGCTTAAGTTTTCCAAAGGCATTTCATGCTGTGTTTTTGGCCTCATCTCAATGTATCAAGGCCATTACTTTGTAATTTCTTAGACAACAGTCTTCTAATTATCTCTTGGTCTGTTGAAGCAACTCAGTTGAACCAAAATAAACACTTTCTATGTTAATAATATGAATAGTGATATAAAAAACAAAAGACTGGACTTTGAATGGGAACAGAATAAAACTTTGTCCTCTAATCAAATCTCTCCAGTCTACAGATTTGTGCAGTCAGCAGAAATATTCAGATATTCTTCTACATTTGGCGTGCGTATGTGCAATTTTCCAGTAATCCTATTTTCTTATTTATCAGTCCAGCTGCTACAGTCACAAACTATGTTATTCCTTTCTTCTTCAAGTTTGATCTATAATCCAAAGTTTGGGGTGACTTTTTTTTTTTTTTTTTGGTCAACCATGAGTGCTAGGTATTCACCTATTTGAGTGGAATGTCCAAAATAGGCACTCAGAAAAAAACAATAGTAGTGAAATAATTACAAATAGCCCAAACAGCAGCAGACACTTCTAGGCTTTCAGCCAGCAGTATGTTGCAGATACTTCAGTTTCTATGTCCATGCTATTATGACTAAGTGTGGGAGGAATCTGAACATCTATAAAACTGGTTTAAGAATATTCTATCCACTAAGGCAGGGGACCATGAGGGCACAGCAAACACTTGCATCAGCATCTGTGGTCAAGGAGTGGTGACTGTAGGTTGGCCAAGTGCTCTGATGGTGATTACATAGCCATTATTGAGATTCACGATGACAGTAACAATACTTTTCTAAGTTCCTTGGTGCCTTAAGAGTCAGGAGTGCTTATCGGCTGCTCATCTTGCCACAGCTCTGTTAGGCAGGTAAGGGCACTTTCTGGACAGGTGTCCTCCAAATTTACTCAGCACTGACTGCAGTGAATGGTGGTGCTATGCCTAAACCCCATCATTAAGGCCTCTGGCCTAACCAAAATTGGTCATTTTCGCTTTCCATATATAATAGAGGTAAAAACAAGAGTTACGAAAATAATTACTACCTATGTCCAGGCCCTAATTTTCAGGCTTCAGTTTTTTATAATTAGGGGACACTCACAGATTAGTTCAGGGCATTTTAAGGATTAAACAGCAATGAAATTTCACTTAAAATTCAGAATGTTTTATTTAGATATCATATAATCAGAGGTTTGATAGAACAGCATTAAGATCTGGCTAGAAAAAAATGGCCAGCATACAGATGTCTGTAGTAAGGGTTCTGCAAGATTCTAAGCAAAATGCAAGACTCCCACCCCAGACTATTATGAGTGATTTACACATAATTCCCGTCCAAGGTTTGTCTACACAGCACAAAGCGGTGCAACCACAACAAGATCCTGGCAATAACTCTAAAAGAGCCTGCTCATTTATTGGGAAAAGCATACAGCACTGCCAGCTTTTCTCCTGGGCAACTGCATACACCTGAGATAAATCATGGATAGCCAGCTCAGGAATCCCAAACACAGCACTCCACTGTGCTGGGAGGGCAGCGCACAAAACTTCCTTCCGTAAAACCCAAAGTGCACCCCGGGCATCAAAACAGATTCTAGAAGCAAACAGTTCTGCCAGCACATGCCATGGATTTCCTCATACATGTATGTTTTCATGCTCCATATTCATGAGATGGAACTGTGTATTTGTTTTACAGATTGCTTCAGGAATAAGCTGCATGGTATGAGTACCTATGGAGGGGTACAATCAACCAGCATGTGTACACAGAAATGTCCATGAAGGTCTGAAACCATTTGACAACTATGTTGAAATTTCGCTCTTGTTTTTAATACTTTAAATTACTGAAGAGATGCAAATATTTTCATGGGCATTTATAGCTGCACATAAAGGAAGATATAAGATGAATGTTTACAATGTTATAACTGAACGTGGAATGGCATAGCCAGAATTCTTAACTTTACACGCTATTTTATAAAGGAAAAACTAAATTACACTGCCTAAATCTGCATAAGAAATTACATTCAAGGTCGCTTCAATCATAATACTACTCCAAAAGCAGGAAATTTCCCATATATTTCATATTTATATAAAGATATCTTGTCTATCTGCCTTTATTATAATACACTTTCCTACTTGAAAGTGTTCTGATAGAAACTCCAAAAAGTCTTGCAATAAGTTACGTTTAACCACTGGACGAATATGCAGGTTTGGATAATGGCCACAGTTAATCTGCATAAATTATTCTGTAAATACAATGGCCATAACTTCAAGAATGGGCGAGACTGCTGGCCTTTGGAAACACTTCTGAATTTGAACATCCATCCTTCTGCATGAACAAAGTCTATGGTTTACTGAGACAGATCTGAGAAAGGTGAGGGACCTGTTGTACATACATAGTACTTAAGCTTAACTATTATGTACCAAACTACTTCTAGGAACAAGCCAACTGCACTAACAAGAGTCTGAGGGGAGCAGAAATAAAGGCTACGGTTTTCACACACTGCTGCTTAGATGTTCACAGTTTGAAACATGACTTCTGTCGGGACTAACACTTTCTTTCTTGAACACTTATTAACTTAGAAAAAATAATACAAATTACCAAAAGAAAGAAGTCATCTGTGACACTGGAGTTCAAGTTTCCAAACCAAAAACTATTCTGAGTCAAAGCATCAGCAGGAGGCTTAGAATGGTAGACAGAAATAAACTAGGTAATAAAATGCCATTATGTTCAGCAGTGCACAAATCTTCTGGATTGACAAGCCCGGACTATTCTGTTAGAACAAAGGATGGTATTCCTTTAAATCTGCCCCTTAAAGGGAGAGCACCCAATTTAGCCCTGAATTTACGGAATAGTTTCCAAGATTTTACATAGGCCACTCTGGATTTACAGTGACAAGAAAACCAGAATGGACTCAGAAATCAGATGTTAAAACAGTAATTTTGACTTGGACAAGAGCCTCATGAAACAGTTTCCTTCCTTTAGCATCCTGGTAAAAAGCTGCCTTTTCCATTTTGGTCTTTTATCTTCCTCTTTGTGTTGTTCATCTACTTTTTAGTCATGTCAACTACTAAAGAAAAAAAGGAAGCAATCCTCTTTGCACTCCAAGTCTGTTTCATGCACATTTAATGGTGAAGAAATACTGCTGGCACAAAAATAAATTTAATATACTTGCTCATTTCAACCATTTTGTCAAAGCCAATTTTAGGTGCTTTCACCATATAGTATTCTAGGACTTAAAAGCATGAATCCTTGTATTATCCACGGAGCTTTCCTAACAAATAATAGATCGGTCTCTTCAGACACAGAGCAGCATGAGAGAAATTCCAAATACAACTTTCCATTCTTACTACCTGCTTTACAATTTCCCTTCCCCCTTTTTTTTTTTTTTTTTTTTTTTGAGGGTAGAAAAGGAGTACAGTAATAACAAAAAAAAAATAAAATTGAGGGGTAAATCATCATATGAATGAAGTCTCTTATGAAAAGTTAAAACACATCCACAAAATGTAAGACCAAGTTGAAAAAAAAATGTCCCAGTTGAAATAATAAGAAATACAATAAAAAAAAATTTAAAAATCAGAAAAAAAGCATTGAATCAAACTGTTTCCTGCAATGCTGGAGTTCCTTGATGTAGTGGGATTACTAAATATAGTATTTTACTAATCTCAGCAGGGCGCTGGCTAACTGCATGCCCATCAGATGTTTTTAACGGCCACCCCCTGTGGAACAAATCTAAGGAGTGCATGAAAAGCACCCACATTTAAAAAAGCCCCCTTGCTAGATCATTAAGGAAAGATAAAGGCCTGTACATTTGGATGTGATCTATAACACAATCACTATGTCAAGAAAACATATGTTTGATTAGTGCACCTCAGGTTCATTAATCGCTGTGTCTGCTTCACAGCAGTGGGCAGAGTTTCCACTGTAGCTACTGCACCAAAGGGTAAAGACACTTGGTAGCTTGAAGACTGACAGTTCAGCAGTAAATCTTGAGCTGTTCCAACATGCCTCTCTTACACAGTTTGAATAGCAGCTGTATTGTAGCCTTAAATCTTCATTAAAATACAGTCCTAGGGTTTAGACTAAGAAATAAACCATTACTGCACCATAAATAGCCAACAACAAGCAGATTAAAGGCATTGTCACAGGTTACTGCCGGCGGTATTTTATGTTCCTGACTACAGTAAAGCAGACACTTGACATCTATAAAAACAAGCAAAGTACAAGTAACAGAGAAAAAACTTACTTGACATAGTTCCCAAAGGGAATATATAAAATATCTGCTAAATGCAAAGCAAGTTTATCATCTGAGCCAAAGAAGCTTGGACGTCCTTTTTTTTCCACACTATTTAGATATGCCCTGTATTCAGAGCTCCTGTTTCAGTGATTCTGGAGATCTGGAAAGCCTGGCCATATATTACACTCAGTCAAGCAAGGGAGACTCAGCTCTATCCTACCTCGGGATGTGATGTTTGGTTTCACCAAAGAGAAAATCAGCTAACACCACTGCCATTGTAGCAGCATAAGGATAATCAGTACAGTAAGGTACTTACTGTTCTCCTTCCATATGTTAAATCTTAACCCAGTCATGTATTTATAAAGACAGTGTCCCTGTGAAGCACACGCAAAAAGAGCCACCATATTTACAATGGCTGGTGCTGAGGGATGCAAAGCTGAAATCAGAAGATGGGATGTGACTTTCTATTAAAAAAAACAGTTAAAAAAAAATCACACTTAGATTGAAAAACTACCTGGCTACCCTGTTCACTTCCTCTATTCTATAACAAAGATATGTATTTGCTTTTTCGTTGACATAGGAGAGAGTAGCTTAACTACAGTGAGTTTAAACACCGAATACAACCCTCCCCCAAAACTAATAAGAAAAACAGTATAAAAATTGAAAAATTAATTATTCAGAAATTAATACACTAGAAAGAACTACAAAATAATGTAAGCTATAGCTGACATGATTTTTGCAGAAACAACTTGTCTGCCATACACCTATAATTATTCAGGTAAATACTGTAATTCCCAGGAGAGTAGTATTAATTAATTTTATAATTCACAGTCAAAGGAAACATGAAAAACTGGCAACCTTGGAAATCTCCTGTTTTCATCACATGACCTAAAAAGCAGGAGGCAGGTGAGGGTCTGTGTTCTACTAATAACGTACACAGAGGACAAGCATGGCACGGAGCATTTGTGGAGGAGCCTGTGTTTTGAGTATCATTCTGAACAACTGACTGAGAAAGGAACTTGGTTAGTTTGGAAAGGGAAAATTGCTTCGGTTTAAAATAACCTTCTAACAACAGTATGAATGGAAATGTTCCCAGGAACCCACTTTTTCAGGATGAAGGTTGGCACTGAAGTGAAGAGTGAAACAAACATTAACGATTCTGTGTTTACAAACTGCATGTGAAAGCCCTGAATGCTGCGTTAATGAAGAGGGAACAGGATCACTGTGTAACTGTGAATAGAAAATCAGCTGCCTGAGTTTGCTAAGAAGTCTAATGCTGGCACAGACACTGATGTGCACTAACCTAGAAATAGGGCAGTATGCTTAAAGAACCACCCTTCTTTAATTAACACAAGAAACAACCACTTTGCTTCTGAAAATTATCCTGCCACCAAAACCTGGTCACAGAAACCCAATACAGCTTCCAATTCTGAATGAGAGGGAAGGAAATGACAGCCAGAAAAACCTCCTCTGAAAGCCTCAGCTTCAGTCTCAGAAAGGAGAATAAACTGTAACTTGTCTCTTTTTCTCCTTCACCTTTTCTTGTTGCTTCTCTTTTTAAGGGTTTTTGCTTGAGAGTTGAGTTCCCTTACTATAATTAAAGCTAAACCCCAGTCTGCTATGAATTCACCACTGCACCTTCACATTTTTGCCAACTGAAACTTCCAGTCTTTCAAAGTTTGGGCTCTATTCCAAGCCTAAGTCCGTAGCTAAGTTATCAAGTCACATTAGGATTTACTGAGAAAGATTTTGGCAGAGAATGCAGCCCGGTGTGTTTAGTGCTGGCTGCAGTATTTTGAGAGATCCTGATAACTTTTAAACTTTCTCATACATAAACCCCCCACATTCTAAAATTGGATATGGAAATATAACTCACATTTTTTCCACAGACCAAGTTACATACAGGGATATGTGGGAGGATTTCAAATTATTATTTGCAAGATGCCAAGCAGAAAAGCTCAAAAGTTATCAAGGTGACATCCACACCACACCTGGGGACCCACACAACACCATTAGCCAGTTCTTCTCTGTTTACCTTCTTTCCTTTTAGAAACTGAAACAAAAAAAAAAAGGGACATCTGGCTGTTTCTGGAGACAAGAGCAAAACTTCAGCAGTGCTTGAATAAAAGGCCTTCTTGCCTGTAAGAGGGAGAGAGGCAACGATGGCCAGAATAGAAGAAAGCTAGTTTAGACAGATTTCTGGACAGAAGCCCGGTAGTTGGAGACCTTGTGGTAGATTTGCATTTGTTTTCCTAATTCTGCATGCTCTTGAGTTAATTCAGAAACACTCTTCCTGCACCAAATATTACCTCCTACGGTATGGTCTGTGAACAAAAATGCTACATTTCCATACTTGCATACCTTTCCTTATGGAAACTCACATGAGAATGATTCTTATGGTTATTTCATTTCACAGAATGCTACCACTATTTTGACTTCCTTTAAGATCAAAAACAGGGTAACATGAACTAGATGATCTATAGTCTACAGAAACATTTCTGAAACAAATGGAAACTATAAAACCACTTCTCGAAGATCTACCCTGAGTCACTGCCATCAACTGTGGTACTGCCTACCTTCCCTCAGAAGTCAGGTGGTTTAGAAGACCCTATAAACCAGAAAGTGAGGAAGTCCAGGTGCTTTGATTTTTACCTGAAGCTCTGTCTCAAGAACAATTCTTGCTATCATCTTGTTCTGTTTTATCTCTCCCTCTATTTCACATTCCAAACATGTTTTCTTTCTTTAGTCATAGACACGTATCAATCAGGGTTTGGAGACCTGGAGGTCCTTTCCTACATAACACAGCAATTTGACAAGTGGATTTTCAGTGTAGCAGGACATCTGCAAGTTATGGAGAGCCAGGTAAGGACTCAATTAACAGGTAGCCTGGAATTCTGCAAATCAGAGATGACCTTAAAATTTTCAATAAAATCCTGACTGACCTGCTGCCATTCCTTGGAGTAAACTTCCTTCTGTGTAAATACAACAAAAATAGTAGTTGTCTTGAATAAATGGCTATGTTTTGTAGGAAATAACCTGATAAAAAAAGGTGTACGTTTTCTTCTGAGCACAATGACTCTAAGTTCACATGGATAAAAGTAGCTCTCCTATTTCCTGACTTCTGCCCAGTGTCACACAGCTCTAAAGATGTCACTGAAGAGTTAAAAGTTGTACCAGTTTTGACTCGGATGGAGCTACTTTCCTTCACAGTAGCTTGTTCAGTGCTGTGTTTTAGCTTTGTGACCAAAAGTTGTGAGCAACACACTGATATTTTACCTATTGCTGAGCAGTGCTCACACAGCATCAAGGGCTTTTCTGCTTCTCACACCACCCCACCAGCAAGGAGGCTGGGGATGGGTAAGAAGTTGGGAGTAGACACAGCAGGGACAGCTGACCCCAACTGAGCAAAGGGATATCCTATATCATATGGCTTCATGCTCAGCACATAAAGCTGGGGCAAGAAGCAGGAAGAGGATGGAAGAGATGTTCAGAGAGATCACAAGTGACATCACAAGTCACTGTTACTTGTGACGGAACTCTGTTTTCCTGGGGATGGCTGCCTGCCCATGGGAAGCGGTGAATGAATTACTTGTTTTGCTTTGCCTGTGAGTATGGCTTTTGCTTTCCTTATTAAACTGTCTGTATCTCAACCCTTGAGTTTTTGCACTTTTACCATTCTGGTTTTCTCCCTTATCCTGTTGGAGGAGAGCAAGAGAGCAGCTGCGTGGAGCTGAGCTGCCCATGGGGGTTAACCCATAACAGTCCCTTCTGGCACCCAGTGTGGGGCATGAGGGATTAGAGATAACAATAAATTTGATCGTAGTATGCTATGTCAAATTTATATGCATTTAGCTATTAATTGTCAGGCTCCTGTGCTAGCCACACGGCTTGCTTGCCTGGTTGTAGATTAGAAACTAGTGTTCTTTAGTGGCTGCTTTTTGCTTCTACTGTCTCCTGTTCTCCTTGTCATCCTATTCTGCTCTGCCTGGGAACATACTGATAACAGGAATGGGCTGGCAGATGGTCAGGGCACTGCTGCGATGCCCAAATGGACACGCTGGAACTTAAAGTCACGAGAATGTGACTGTGGGTAAGTTCATGCTGGAGCAGGTACAACCAGAAAGAGAGGTGGCCGTGGAATAGTCTGTGCAAGAGCAGGTACTCCCCTGAAGGGACTGTGGCCTATGAGCATTGTCATTCTGGAGCAGCTCCGTCCCCAAGGGATGGCAGCCTGTGGAGAAGCTCACACTGGAGCATATACGGCCCCATGGACTGTGGGCCTGTGGATAATCCCAAGATGGAGGAGAGGCAAGGGGAAGAGTACTTTAGGATTTTTGTACTTCAGGATTTGACTTTTACGTTACAAAAAATACTGAAGCAGGAACCCCTTATTGCTAGTCAGGTTAGGAGCAAAGGGAAGAGTACGCTGCAAACTGCATTGCTACAGCCTATTGTTAAAGCAGGCCCAAAGGAACCTGGGGTGGAGACTGCAATGGAAATACCTCTAAATTGTGGTAACCTAGGATCTGAGTTGCATTTTACAGGAATTACTATAGCAGGAACCATCTGAACCAAGAGAGGAAAAGCCTCACAAGAAGATGTGAAAGTGCAGGAGTGTCCCAACCTGAGCGTTCTTTGGTGCTCAGCAACCCCAGGTAGCACAACACCTCTCCTGTCCTGACTGACTGCCACAACAGACTGAATAAACATGGACTAAATTAACTCAATGGACATTTTTTTGGACTTTTTAAATGGGTGGTCCATAGACTAAGGGGATGATATCTGTGTATATATCACAGGATGGGAAAGAGTGGGTAGTTAATTAGGGATTGTGGGACCTGAACAAGATGTCGATGGTACGAAATAAAGGGTGAATATTACATTGTTTTTGGCTGGGATGGAGCTAATTTTCTTCATAAAAGCATGAATTTGTGACCAAAACACCATCAATAACACATTAATGTTTTAGCTATTGCTGAGCAGGGCTTCAAAGTCAAGGCCCTTTCTGTGTCTCACAGCACCCCACCAGCAAGCAGGCTGAGTGGGAGTGCACAGGGAGTTGGGAGGGGACACAGCTGGGAGAACTGACCCCAACCAATCAAAGCGTTATCCCATAGCTATGACATCCTGTTCAGTGATAAAAACTGGGGAAAGGAGGAAGGAGTGACATTCGGTGCTATGACATCTGTGTTCCCAAGTCACCATCAACACATGATGGAGCCTCATTTTCAGGAGCTGGCTGATCATCTGCCTGCCCATGGGAAGCAGTGATTGAATTCCTTGTTTTTCTTTGCTTGCACACACAGCCTTTGTCTTTATCTCAGCTCCTGAGTTTATCACTCATGCTCTTTTGATTCTTTCCCTCATCCCACTATGGGGGAGAGAGTGAGCAGTTGTGTGGTCCCTAAGCTGCCCACCAGAGTTAAGTCACAACAAAAGTCCATACCAATGGATATCAGGCAATAGTTAGGTAATTGGTGGAAGTGCAAACTTCTGATTAGAAAAAAACCCCAAAACCACCACAACCAGTTTCCAGAAGAGACAGAACCTGAGATAACGAGGACTTTGTCAACCATTTCTAAAGATGTTTATACTCCCTGTGGGCAAGAGAAAAATATTGCTGTTCAGCTTATTGTACTGGCCATTGAGCATGGCACTGCACAAACACACACATGGATAAAAGCCTCTGCCAAAGGCCAGGTTTCAATACTTCTGGTGATGACAACACAACATCATTCCGCACATCATTTTACAGAAACCAATCTGACCAATGAGCAGGTTCAGTGCTTGTACACCTAACTAAGATCCAAGGTACTGGGACAGGAAACAAAAGCATGATTCCATAGCTCATTTTACAGAAGCAGGTATTGATAATACATGGCAGCACAGTCGCTCTTGAGCTATTTCAAGGGAGTTAAAGCTTAAGAACTCATTATATTTTTCAATATAGATGTTGTTAATTCTCACTGCCCTTTGAGTGTCAACACTGAGGCAAATCAGCTGATCACAGTTTCCTCTGGGCCTCACTGTTTCAGAACAATTCCACAAATATTTGCAATCTGGTCAATCCTGCTGAGAAAGAAGTCCCCAATGACTTGGGAGGTGGGACCAGATGCGTAGTAATATACATAGAATTACTGGGGGACTTGACCCCAAATGTGGATGAAGCATTATTTTGTTTGACAGCCTTATTTCAAAAGTGTTCTCTAATGCTATTCTGCAAATATCTTTGCTTTCTAATATCCTAATTTTTCCTGATTTTTGGAGATAGGATCTTCAAAGAACCATTTATCTAAAAACATTTTGCTGACACAGTTTTCAAATCTGCTTTACATTAATGATGCCAGGAAGCCTGATGCTCTAATTTCAAAGACTTCCTTTATTTATTGTTTGTTTTTTCTAATTTGAACGGTGATGCGACTTTTGTACTCTACAGGACTAGTAGAGATTACAATCCCAGCCCAAGAGCGGCCACAAACTGTCTGCAGCCAACACATTCAAGGAGAGAACAGTATCACCTGGATTTACGTTCTGGTTTTTAGCACTTGTTTCACTCTCCCTCTTTGACTTGGAGATTTGCTAAAACGTATCTTTTGATTCATTCATCCGCAGGGAGCTTTAAAAATACACTCTCTCTGACAACCCATACTATAACTATGACTATGTTTGTTATAATACTTAAAGACCTTACCTCCAAAACACAGTAAAGAACCCAATTTTGCCAAACAGTACGTAGGGTGCCCAGGCCTAATTGAACTGGAGGTTAGGTACCTAATCTGCATCTGGTGTTTATGAAAATCCCAAGAAGTATCTACCTTTTTAGGTGAATTTACAGCTTTAAATTATTTGCCATTAGTATCCCTAGTGACTGTGTCAATTTTGAAAATGGTATTTAGGTGCTTTTTAAAATCTGACCCATGTGTGTAGAAATTGTTAGTTATGTACAGATCAGACCAGAACTATAACCCTTCCCATGAAATTCTCTGAGGGTTGAATTTCCCTGAAATTCTCCTCACATGCACACCTCACTGGTGAGATCCAAGCACTCCTAGACTGATTTTCAAATCCAACCTTCACAAAGTGTTTTGTTTTGTTTAAAGCCACTGTAGGGAAAGGTTTGAGCTCAGTGTCAAACCTAATACAAGTGTACCCCTGCCAGAAATTCAAACCCATGCACTGAAATGTATGAACCACAAGTAAACCTGACTCTAGACCATCCAGCAGGACCTCTCCTGTTCATGCAGTCACTCAGAAATACATGCCATTGGGGAAAAGTGAAACATTTAGAAATGCCAAACAATAAAACATTAACTCTATCAATTTATAAAATGGAACAGTTAACCACTAAACAAATGCGGAGGGGAAAGAAGTTATTGTGTGACCACTGCAATCAAAAGAACACATCACATAGAAATTATATCCTGTGTGAGGTTTTGCTATGCAACCACTACAGAGAAAAAGTTAAGACCTCCAAGCTCTGCCAATGCAGCAAGCCAAGTATGGCTGCAGCCACGCACTGGCAGACTGTGGGCACTCCATCAAGGCTTTTTGGATTTTATGTTCTTTGCTTCATGGAAACTCCCAGTGGAATTTCCTACTGGACTACCTGCAAGTTGTATTTTGCCTAAGTAAAAACTGGAGGCTTAAGTTATTCATGTGTAAACTGCTTCCCTAAATGTTTCCATTTAAACAAACCCTCAGAATAATTTACTGCACTTAAACAGTCAGCAGAAAGAACTGAAACTTTCCTAATCTGGTTACAAAACAATGGCCAAAATACCACGCAGTCATTTAAAAATAACAGTTTTACCAAAACTAAATTTTCCTTTCAACCATTCCCAGTCAAAGTCTGCAAAACAATTAACTAGCAGATCATATTCCTAAATATGAAGCAAGCACTAAAAATGCTTTATTCAGAGTTTGTAAAGGCTTGCTTTAAATTCTCGTGTTTAATTATCACTGGTAATTTGAAGCATGAGCATAAGGATCCAAGCTAAACACCTGTTTTTCAGTGACACTGGCTGCAGCTTATGAATTACAAATATCTTTAGAATAATAAACCATAAAGAATAAAAATGCAATTTTTTAGTACTTAACTATATATTCGTCCCAATAATACTTAATATTCAGGGCTTACAATAGAACATGGATGAGATCATATACAAACAGTTTAGAAGAATTTAAGTTAAATAACCGTGTTTTAAAGATGTGTCCTGTCCCCTGCAGCTAAAGTAGTTCAAGAAAACCATTCAAATAAGCAAATAACATTGTTTACATTTACAAATGAAACATCATATGAGTATTTATTGATTTTTTTTAAAAAATTCAAAAAATACATTGTAACAGAACAGAATGTATACGTTCTTCAATGAAAGACAAAACTATGGTTATCATCCAAACCAGAATACAAATACATGCTAACAATTTAAAAATCATTTTGGGTCATTCAGGAAACATGAAACAAGCTAGCTGTTTGCAAATGCAGTAGTTATCTACTTTGTAAATATGCCTGAGAAAGTTAGCCTGTAAAGAAATTGGCTTTTAAACTCTTAAACAGAAAGAGCTTTCTAGGCTGAAATAGTGAAGAGACCTGCGATGTGCACCTGACAGGCCACTGAGCCGTTTCCCACAGAGATTCTGTTCACTGCTCCACCTCGGCTCAGCCACCCATCAGCAGCAGTTTCACATCAATACCACGCTTAACACCTCAAGCGAGGTGTTAAAAAACATACTAAGATGATGTAAAACCATCAGTTACATACACAGTGGATAGATGTGAATAGTTGAGATTCTGTACCAAATTCATTCTTTTGTATTAGGGCCAAGTAAAAAGTAGTTCATGGATGAAACAGATTATGTTTTTTGGCTCAAGGTAAGATCCTTTAAAAACAATTTCTACATAAGCATCTAGAATCAAAGCATGAAAAAACACAGGACAAACACAACTAATCATTTTACAATAACCACATACTGTAGGCAAGTAGGAACCAAAATGGTGACATAAATTGTGCATTGGTTCTATGAAAATAAAGTGTTACTCGTAGACACAAGCAATCTGACAAGATGTGAAAGTGAGCAGTGAGAACTTCACGGACTGAATTTCTTTTCATCAGAATTCATCTGTTTCTACTGCAGGAAGGTAATGAACGGAACTCAGGAAAACTGAATTCCTATTAGCAGCTTAACTCTACTACAATGAGGCTGAGGCTTTTACCATTTCTTTCATAAAGAGACATTCAAACTAATGAAGCAAAAATGACATTTCAAAAATGAAGACCAAAAGAAAGCTGAATGTACATTTTAGACAGAAACAGTGTTAGGTTAAATCCACAACTGGTGATACCTGATGTAAGCAAAAGTAATTGAACTATGCTGCTTATACCAGCAGAACATCTGACAGTATTTCTTGAATCCTAGCAGTCTCTTTTAAGTCACTTCCAATGACTGCATACTTTGTAAATTACCAAAAAAATCCATTATCAGGCATGCAAAAATTCCAACAGAAACCTCCCATTTCCACAAAAACGTTATGTGATCAAATTATATATGCTAGAGCATATGAAACCAACCTTTCAAATGAAACAAATTCACAATTCTGAAAAGGGAAAAAACCCCAAACAAAACAAAAACTCAAAACAAAAATATATGAAAGGAAAAATATATTTCTACATAGCTGGTCCTATCCTCTGACAGTACAACATAGTAAAATGAGCCACTATCCATATACATGTGTAATTTTGCATGTAATATGATAGGGAAGAGGCTTCTTTTCCCATCTTTCACACCATAGAAATTACTGAATGTACGACAGAGGCTGCCACTGTCCTATGAAATGTAGACTATTTGCCATTGCTGGGTGCAGGCTCTCAGTGATGACCCAGCACCATTCATCTTATATTCAATAATATTAACTGGGATGGCAAAAACATTCCGCATTGCTCTGACACCAGGTCTGCTTTTAGTACTGGGCAAAACACAGTTTCAGATGTTCTGGTTCCATCTAGGACAGCATTAAATTTTGCAGTACCCTGGAGGGGCAGGCCTAGGGTCTGGAAGTTATTTTATACCACCTCACATCATTGTCAGGGGTGGGGAGAAGGAAGTGACTTGTGGGTAGAGTAGTGTGGTGGAGGGAGAGGTGGAGTATTGTCTGCTGTCAAGGGGCTTCCATGTGAATCCTTCATTTCTCACACCCTCTGTCATTAGTGTTGCTCCTGTTACTGTTCATTTATTATCTCATTGCTGTTTCCAGTAAACTGTTCTTATTGCAACCCCCTATCTTTACCTTTTGTGCCTCCAATTCTCCTCTCCAGCCTGGCACAGGGTAGGGGCTGGAAGGGAGAGGGGGGGAGTGAACAGCACATGGTTTAGAGAGTCTCAATGGGAGCACTAAATTGGGGAGTATCATTCCTAAACCACGACAGCCTTGTCTGGCACCCAGTGCAGGGCATGAAGGGTTGAGATAACAACAGATCTGTCCAGAACAGGTTGGAAACAAAGTAGGTCTGAGCATTTGTTGTATTAGGCATGGAGCCACTGGTCACAATGTTGTTTGGTCTGTTCATGTGCTTGTGGTACCTAACCCTGTGTATGTTCCTGTAAGTGTTTCCAGAGATGTTCTTTTCCAGAGCAGGGAGAGGGATCAGGGTTGCTTTGTTGCTGTACTGTTTGATTATCAGCTTATGAAATGACAACATCAAGGGCAATAAGGGTCATTTGGGAGGTGCATTCAGTGTTGCTCTTCTGTCCTTATCTCAGGTGCTACCTCTGCAAGGCCATTAATAATTGTACTCAGTCTGAGGGGGGGAACAGGGGAGGATGATTTTCCTCACCTTTTCACTCGTTTTTCCTCCTTCAGGCCTGTTTCAATAGCTTTTGGGAATTTTGAATTCCCTTTGGATGTTAAGGAAAACATGCTATGTCTGCCAGGTCTCCCCAGCGCAGTTCACACCACGGTTAGAGTCAAGAAAGAGATTGCTAGGAAGGTCATTCAGAGATCTGCCCCGAGGCTGGATAGTCATGAGCAGCATGGAATGTGGGAAAATTGGGCCAGTTTGGGGGGAAATCATCTGCTCTAATGGCTTGGAAGTTCACTCCTGAACAACTACAGGACCCTGATAAAGTGACACAATATTTGCAAGGACAATGCTGTGACAACTCCAGAGAGGAGCAATTTTCTGCAGTGTGCTGGGCCCTGGCTACTATTTATGGTCACTAGACAGCACCCTCAGGAGGAGGAGGAGGAAAGCAGACCAGCAGACACTGTGGCCCCTCAAACTGCAGCTGAACCAGAGGAACAACCCATGCCAGCTGCAGTTGCCTCTATACAGAAGAAGAAATCCAAGGCCAAATCAGTTTGCTTAGTGAGGGATGAAGAGGAAGTAGGATCCTCACAACAGGAGGAAGAGGCAGAGCCAGAGATAATGATCCAATCCCTGTCCCTGAGCTGCAACATGTGTGAAAAGATATCAGCCACCAGTCAAAGAGCCCCTGGTGACCAGGCTGCCCATGATATGCAACTAAATGGTAGTGAAGCCAGGCAACTGGGATTCCTGTCCTGCAATGTGGGCATTGAGAACGGGACTGGGAAGAGGACAGAAAATCTCAGTGTCTGGAGGCAACTCCTGTAAAGCATAAGGAAAAAGTATTCTCTCAAGGATGATCCAGTAGTGNTTCACTCCTGAACAACTACAGGACCCTGATAAAGTGACACAATATTTGCAAGGACAATGCTGTGACAACTCCAGAGAGGAGCAATTTTCTGCAGTGTGCTGGGCCCTGGCTACTATTTATGGTCACTAGACAGCACCCTCAGGAGGAGGAGGAGGAAAGCAGACCAGCAGACACTGTGGCCCCTCAAACTGCAGCTGAACCAGAGGAACAACCCATGCCAGCTGCAGTTGCCTCTATACAGAAGAAGAAATCCAAGGCCAAATCAGTTTGCTTAGTGAGGGATGAAGAGGAAGTAGGATCCTCACAACAGGAGGAAGAGGCAGAGCCAGAGATAATGATCCAATCCCTGTCCCTGAGCTGCAACATGTGTGAAAAGATATCAGCCACCAGTCAAAGAGCCCCTGGTGACCAGGCTGCCCATGATATGCAACTAAATGGTAGTGAAGCCAGGCAACTGGGATTCCTGTCCTGCAATGTGGGCATTGACAACGGGACTGGGAAGAGGACAGAAAATCTCAGTGTCTGGAGGCAACTCCTGTAAAGCATAAGGAAAAAGTATTCTCTCAAGGATGATCCAGTAGTGCACCCAAGCAGATGGAACACCACATAGAAAGGTATCCAGTACCTGAGAGAATTAGCTGTGCTGGAGGTAATCTATAAGGATTCAAATAATGAGCAGTCCCCTGGAGATCCAGATGAGGTTCAGTGTACACAATCCATGTGGCCGAAGTTTGTACAGAGCATGCCATTGTCATATGCCAACTCATTGGCATTGATGTCATGGAAAGAGGGAGAACAAGCAGTGCTTCAGGTGACTACGCAACTCTGGCAATATGAAGATCATCTTTTTCCTCCCAACCAACCTGTGCCTCAGCATCGGAAAGACTGTCCAAGGCCACAGACAGACTTGAAAGACTCGAATCAACTAGACAGGAAGTGTCCCATGTCCCATCATGTGTGGATCAGTCTCTGCTGTTGGGGGCAAGCTCTCCTCTGCTTGAGAGAGGGTACACACCATGAGGTAACCAATGGTTTTACTTGCATGACCATAAAGAGGACATGAGGAAGTGGGATGGAAACCCCATCTCTGCTCTAGCAGTGCAGATACATGAGTTGAGAGGAAGAACAACCACTGCAGAAAATTCTTGGACAGTGTGGATCTGATGGCCTGGCACACTGGAACCACAAGAGTATAAGGCTTTAGTTGACACTGGGCACAAGGTACTTTGATGCCACTGAGATATGTAGGGGTGTCATGGATTACTTTGGCTCTCTTGGGCTAATTAGTTGGTTTTGAATACACCATGATCTGCTTCTCCATCGACTGATTAGGTGTTAATGGGCCAATTAGCCAGTTTGCTTTCAACTGCCTAATTTCCCAGCAGCCAGACTGTTTGCCCAGAGCTCAGCTATTTGCAACAAGCTAAGCTGTTTGCAGAGAGCTAGCTAAGCTCCTTGCAGAGCTCCAGGGAGTCCAAGGGCCACGCAAAAGTGGTGGGAATTGCACAGAACTCTTCGCAAGAGCTCAGCTCAGCTCTTTGCAAACCCCTTCCCCTGCACCATCCAAGGACACCATCAGCATGGACTAAACCACCCGCAGGTGTCTTGAGAGATTCCCACAGTGTAACTGAGGAAGAAAAGCGTGAGAAAGCTGCCATATTTTCCTGCTAAGGCAGGAAACTTAGCTCTCCAAACATGGCAAACCCTGCCTGGATACCAGCAGACTGACTAATTGGTGCCAGGGAAAACCTTGCCTGGACCCAGGCTAGCCAATGAGCATCCAGCTGAGGGTGTTTAAGACAATGCCCAGAGTTGCCCTGTGTCCAGTTCAGCCCAGCCTCTAGTCCAGACTGCTGGTCTTGCTCCTTGCCACTTCTGCCTCTGCTGCTGATCTTGCCTGCCTGCCTCCTGCCTGTGTCAGTTCCAGTTTTCTTCACCTGCCTGCTCCTGCAGCTGCTGATGACTCCCTATCTTCCTCTGAGATCTCTGATTGACACTGTCAAGGCTCACTGGTGGTGATAACTTTTCCTATGCTGTTTGTTTATATAGCCTTTTGCCTTTTCTTATCTCTCTCTATCCCCACTTTTCCCCTTTGCTTGGATTTATTATTAGAATAAAGCAAATTGCCTGTTTGAAACCCAACATCGGGTATTGTGTACCTTAATCCAAATTAAACAGGAGATTATTCATGCAGAAGCCCTTGGGCCAGTCAGGACAGAACAAGATGTGAAAAATGTACTCTACACTGCAGCCAGGAAAATGGTCCTTCCTGGAGTCTCTGGCAAAAAGTACCCAGGGAGACTCGAGGAAAACTCCTGGGGTTCTGGAGTTGAGGATACAAAGGATCCAAGGCCTGTTATACCCCAATTTAAAAAGAGATACTGGTAGTTTATGAGGGGTTTTAGCTGCTTCAGAAGTGTTTGGCAGTGAGAGCACAGCTTCTCCTGGAACCCTGACTGTCAGTGCTGGGCTGGATTTTCAAAGGAAAAGTTCCTTCTGCACATCATGCCACTGTTGCTACATGGAGTAAGTGGGTCACATGAGGTTGAATAGGAAACCCCAGTCGCCCAGGGATCTTGGAAATCACCATGAACTAGTCCAAAGTTGAAAATTTTGAACTATCATGATCATCAGAGGAGAAGAAGGTGACACATGCTGAGGAGACCACACTGCATAATCAGCTACCAGAAAATGAAAAGTGATACATTCTCTTCACTGATGGTAGGGCTACATCAAAATGGAAAGCAGTTGAATGGAGTCCTACACAGTGAGTTGCAGAAGCTACTGGGGGACAAGATGGATCAAGTCAGGTTGCAGAGTTGAAAGTCGTCCAGCTGGCTTTGAATATCACTGAATGAGAGAAATGGTCGGCACTCTACCTCTACACTGACTAGTGGATGGTAGCAAATGGTCTGTGAAGGTGGCTAGACCAATGGAAAAAGACCAATCATCAGCACAGAGGTAAACCCATCTGGGCTGCTGAAGTGTGGCAAGATATCTCTGCCTGGGTAGAGAAGTCGGCTGTTAAAGTCCACCAGGTAGATGCACACGTACCCAAGAGTCAGCATACTGAAGAGCATCGCAACAGCAGACAGGTGGGTTGAGCAACCAAGATTTAAGTGACTCAGGTAGATCTGGACTGGCAACACAAGGGTGAGTTATTTCAGGCTCAGTGGACCCATGACACCTCAGGTCATGAGGGAAGAGATGCGACATACAGAAATGCTCGTAATGGAGGGTTGGACTTAACCATGGATACTATCGCCCAGGTTATCCATAACTGTGAAACGTTTTGCAATAAAGCAAGCCAAGAGGGCAAAGACTCTGTGGGATGGGGGAGGATGGTTGAAATACAGTGCGGCGAGGCCTGGCAGATTGATCACATCACACTGCCGCAAACGCACCAAGGCAAGTGCCACGCGCTTACAACGGTAGAAGCGACTGCTGGATGGTTGGAGATACACCCTGTGCCTCACACCACTGCCCAGAACACCTTCTTGGACCTTAAAAAGCAAGTCCTGTGACAACATGGCACCCCAGAGAGAACTGAGTCAGACAATGAGACTCTTTTTAAAAATAGCCTTACAGAAACCTGGGCCAGAGAGCACGTTATTGAGTGGGTGTATCATATCCCCTATCATGCATCAGCCTCTGGGAAAGTTGAATGGTACAACGGACTGTTAAAAACCACATTGAAAGCAATGGGTGGTGGGACCCTCAAACACTGGGATACACATTTAGCAAAGGCCACCTGGTTACTTATCAATAGAGGCTCCACCAATCAAGTTCGTCCTGCCCCAATCAAAACCTCCAAGCGGCTAGGGTGCTATGCGGAATGTGTTAGGGAAGACAGTTTGGATTAGTCCTGCCTCAAGAAAATGCAAACCTATCCATGGGATTGTTTTTGTTCAAGGAGCTGAGTACACTTAGTAGGTAATGCAGAGGAATAAGGTAACATGATATGTGCCTCAAGAGGATTTGATTTTTGGGTGAGAACAGTCTGTAATGTCGAAAAGTATCATATTGGTTGCTGAATGAAACTGCCACTGTATGCCATAATTACCATGGACAATGAGGATGAACGGCTCCAGGTACACCAGTTGTAGGCTTCTGATGCAGCTAGCAACCAGCCAAGAATACCAATCCTTCTGCCCTGGAAGCCATCCAGGATGGATAGAATCCACAATCATGGGCTAAATGAACTCAACAGACATCTTGGAGGAATGGCCATTGACTATGGAAAGGATACTTGTGCTTCTTTATATGTGTGTATCTGTTTATCTAAATATAAATGTATATAGTTGGAAGGTATAGGATTTAAGCATGTCGTAGACGGTATAGAATAAGGGGTGGATAACATCCTAGTTCTACCCAGTAGAATTTTGCAGTATTCAAGAGGGGGGCATGGTTAGGACCCCGAAGTTATTCTAAACCCTCTCACGTCATCGCCACGGGCAGGGAGAAGGGAGTCTCTTATGGGGAGAATAGGGTCCCTTTGGTCAAATAGTGTGGCAGAGGGAGTGGTCAGATATTGCCTGTTGTCAGGGGTTTCCATGTGAATCCTTTGTTTCTTGCACCCCCTGTCATTAGTATTGTTGCTGTTACTGTTTGTTTTGTTATCTCATTGCTGTTTCCAGCACATTGTTCTTACCTTAACCCTTGATCTTTACCTTTTGTGCCTCTAATTCTCTCCAGCCCACCAAGAGGAGGGGAAGTGAGCAAGCAACTCATGGTTTGGAGTCTCAGTGGGAGCACTAAATTGGGAAGTACCATTCCTACACCATGACATCAAGTTACAACTAAGAGGTGCAGGGTGGGAAGCAAAGAAACTCCTTTAACAACCCAGCCTAGACAGCAAACACAAAGGTAAGGTGGTCCATGGGTACCTTCTGGATCAGAGTCAAAGACAGAAACCAGTGCCAGAGCAGAATGTAAAGCTTCTAATTCAAAGAGGTGAAGACTCTCAAAGAAGTGCAAGTAAAATCATAATTTAAGCTTGTAATTATTTAAAGACAGTAGACAAAGAGAAAGATGCCTGCAGTAACATGAATGTAAGGAAGGAAGAAAAAAGAAAAGGAAGGATGCATATAGTGGTGCAGAGTTGTATCTCCTGGACCCAGAAACTGCCTCGGACACCAGCTAATTTTACAAGATAAGTTACATGCATGCCCTCATTCAAGAAGGCAAGAGTGAAACCTTGATGGCAATGCTACGATTCTGGCTGAAGAGCTTCATTTTCCCCCTCCCATACCTGAAAGCCTTGAATCCTTGCCAAATACTCCAGCTGTTTTGAAGGCTGCACTGTAGAACAGGGGGAAGCAGGAGATATTCCTTTTAGACCTATGGCTTCAGCAGTTGGGGACGTTCCATTCATGAGAAGTTCCCTGGCAATCGTAGCTGTGCTATTTGTTGTAGGAGATATGCTGAAGAAAGAGCTAGAAGTCTGGCTCATTTCTTTGGGTGACAAATAGCTTACAGTGGTACCAGGGGCTGATTTGTTGCGGCTTGCTTCCATCTCTTGATAAACATCAGGAGAGAGATGGAGTATTCCCTTTGGTGCTGAAAACAAAACCAAAGATCATTCTTATTATTCTAGAATGGGTTTGACACATACACAATTTCCATTAACATATTTTAGAGTGAAAAACAAAGTAAGAATTTAGAAGCAGTAACTTTTTTTTCGCCGTAACGGTAAATGAAATTGCATCATTTATTCAGAAACAAAGCAGATCTGAAGTGCCCTTCTTTTTCCTCTTCCCCAACTCCTTTCAAAAAAGTACTAACCTGGATTTTAAAACTCTGGCTAGCACAGAATACACAACACGAACAATTATGTTTGGAGACCTATAAACCATAAGGAACAGATGCTACTTCAAAATAGTAGCACAATCATTATTTCCCTATATTCTTCTACCTCCTATCTGATACAACAATTTAGGCTGTTTTTTCCCAAATAATTGAAATTAGTCTGTATCAGCACCACTGCCACCAGAAGTAGTTTAGTTTTCTCTCCCACCTGCAGCTGCTGTTTGTACTGTCCTGCTGGTCTATTGTTGTGCCAGCACCTGTAGGACACTGTAGGGATACTCATGAGAATGAGCTGTTGGAGGCAGAATAGCAGGGTGGTTTCTTGCAGTAGCAGCACTGACTCAAGTGCTGGCTAAAAGTGTTTGCTGAATTACAGGGGCAGCCTGCAGCTAAAAAAACCTCAAATTGCCCTGCAACCACATTGTTACTGTGCTACTGAGTCTGATGTGACTGACTGCCCTGCAGTGAAGAGGAATTTATTTTTTTATTTAGCTGTATATATGGCATCCTACAGTTAGCAAATAGCTGCTTGCCTTTGAGAACATTTCTATTGAAAAAGAAAAGCTGTATGTGCCATCATTAATATCAATAGGAGTTACAGTAAACATTAAAAAGAGCTAAATTTACATGAATTACTTTTAAATATTTCCAGTGACATGTAAATTACGGACAACATGTCTGCATTTCAAAAATTTTAATACATTTTTAGAAAATATCTCAACCTTAAACCTGCTCAGAAACAGGAATACATATTTGATCAGTTTTGCTGATATTCCTGTGCATGAAAATGTGCAGAATTAAGTCGGAAATGTGCTAGTTTTCTTATACAATGAAGCATTTGTTGGAAACACAACTAACCAGTTAGCAGACATCAGAGAAAAACCTTTTTCTTATTATTATTACATCAGAAAATGAGCCTGAAATGTGTAATTTCTTATTAAGAACATACTTTAATCTTCTAGCATATATCTGAAAATAACATGGGTGAATCTGAGCCATATGGTATTTCATTCCAGGGGTAATAAACCTGTTTGTTAACTGATTTAGTAATCCCAAGAGAAATCAAAGGGTTCAATGCTTAATTCACTTGCAGCACATATTAAATTAATTTCAGAATGTAGAATAAATTCAAATAAGAGAAGGAAATTAATTTCCAGTACCTAGAAAGGATTCCTCTAATCCTAATAGTGCAAGAAGTACTTTTAAATAATATGTCTACCATGAGGAGAAGACTCAAAAAATATTACCTGTAATTAATATCCTCATTCTCAACTATATAGTGAAAATGGAAGTTCCTCAATGCCAACTCAGCAAACTGCTTACAGGTGAATCTTTTAATTGATTTACTCGCACATTTAGCTTTTAAATTCATACTGCTTTCAGAAATCTGGAACATCTGCTTATGCCATTCAAAAAGACATATCTGTTATTCACCTGACTGCTCTCTCCACCTGCCTTCGTGGGGTTGGGGAGCTTGGTTGGACCCTGAAGTCTAAGTGTTTTACCAGGTTAGAAATGGCTCTAAAGCCAGTAGACTGAACTCCAGAGCTAAACACAAATTCAAGACTGTGCTACTGAGAAAGATGGAGAATAGGATCCCCAAAATTTCTTTTTCTCCATCTGGGACAATTTAGACTATAACATTATAGATAAACAACCACGGAAATACACAGCATTATTTTATGGCATATAATTACCATAGGATAAGAGAGATTTTATACTCTTTTTCTGAGGCTGTATCCTCCAAGGCCACCACTGCTCATGTTTTTAAGTAGTCTTATACAAGATATAACATTAATGAAAGAAAAAAAAAAAAAGATAATACAGATTTTGATATTGACATTAGCTCACAAAACCAAACAGCAACAAAAATACTGAGTGGCAGATGTTCACCACCTCCTAAGAACTGCCCACTGTAAATCTGATTTCCCACAAATATTTCAGAAACAGAAATGAAAACTGAAGAAAAGATAAAACAGTCTACTTGTTTAGAAATAACATATTATCCTCCCCCTCAATCAATTTTAGAAAAACATAGTACAATGTTAACTTTAAAAAAGTTTAAAGAAGTTTAAAATCAAGTCCAGTGCTGCAGATGTCTGTTCCATTGATGTAATATTACTTAAAACAAACATTTTACATGCTTTCTCAGCCATTTCACTGTTTTTACATGATCCACCCAAATATCTAACTGCTGTCTGGAACAATGGTTTGGAATACTTCCAGATTACCAAGCTTTCTAAATGTTACAATAACTAATATGCAGCATATGATGAATAAAAAGATATTGAGCAGAGTGTAGCAAATGCTCCTAAAGTACTGATTTTAATGGTGATGTTAAATTAATAATAGTACTTTTACACTTTGCTACACCTTACTGCTAAAGACTTCAAAGTGTTTTATAAGCAATAATTAATTCCAATCATACATTGGCTCTGAGAGGCAGATATTATATTACCATCATTGATTATCTCTGGAAACAAAGTAATGTAATATTCTAGACATTACATTAATATAGTTGCAAGATATTAACTTTTTTTATTCAGGGCCTATGTTTCATGAAGCTTCTTACAAACTTGTTTTAAAAAGCCAATAAAAACTTGGGCTCTTCTATCAAACATGTATTAATAGCAATTCATTTTCTATTTTTAATATATTACTGAGGATTTTTTAACTAGCATTCCTCACTGTTAACTGCTTACTTTACCTCTGTTGTATTGTAGGAGAGTGTATAAATACATTTAGTTGCAGTATTAAAGTTCTCCCATGACAAGGAGTACAGCAACAGCAGAGGACTGAGTGCAAGAACAAAAGAACTCTTCAGAAATTATCTCAATGAGTCTTCTAACAATCATTTGATTAAAAAACATGGGAGAAAGAAATACTATGCTCTAACACCTTTATGCATTGCAGGGGAACATCTTCACGTGAATGCTTTTATATTCTTCTCAGTTTTCAGCTAAAAAAAATTGCACTTTTGTATCCACTAAATATTTATCACATACTAACTTCACCACACTCCAAAGGCAGAATCGTAATTATTAGGAGCTACAGGATCTATAACAGACCAACAGCATTGTACCTTCTGCTGGACATTAACTTAGAGGTAGATTCATGAAACATGTTAAAATAAATTCCATTTATATTATTTAAACCTGTGGGCAAATGTACTACAAAAATAGACAGGATCGCTATGCAGTGTAATTACTAACATTTGAAAAGCATCGTTGGCAGTAATTGTTAGCAGTCTCTCACAATCTTCTAAAGTCTACAAAAACACACCAAAGACCTCTCTTACCTAAGAACAAATTTTTTAATTTTTAACTGTCTACTTTTGCTGTCATGTACTAGATAACTGCAAAACAGTTTGGACTCTAAGGCAAACGTATGGTTAAGATACAAGATGGCTCAACTATCTTTCACAAGCCTTTCCCTGAAAAGGTAATCTTGGTGCTATGATTGTACCTTTTTTCATAGCAGCCATAGTAGAGGCAGTCTCCGAAAGTTCTGTTGGAGTCGTGTTACTTTTATTCCTTACCCTTTCTCTGTAGTGCCCCCTTTCTACAAAAGGGTCCTTCACTGTCTGGGATTCATGGAAAACAATACTAACCATCAGAGGACGTTCCTGCATGGGGAATGGGGTGAGGAAGGAGAACAACTGTAATGTTACCAAATGAGCCTCAATGTAATAAGACCCTGCAGAAACTGAATTTGCTGATACAGGGACAGTGACAAGTTACCCCACCAGAGCGGGCTACTAAATTAAGAAAAGTTCAGAGTGAGGACAGCATTGCCTGCACACTCACAGGTCTGCATGGGTACCACTGGTGTCCCATTTCCAATTTTCTGTTTCTGTCAGGAAGATCAGAAAACATGGAAAGTTGAGATTTCAGTTTCATCATTCAACTCCACAAGATGGGCCTACGAAATCAGGTTTGTGTTGTCAATACACGCGCACACACACACATTTATATATATATATGTCAGTGTTAATTTTCTCCTTTTCACTTAATCAGTATCATAGGGATACTTTTCTTCTGACTTCACATAATAACTTCTCCTGGTTCAAGGTCACTCATTGACTTTTCAAGTTTTATGAACACTCAGTATACTTGGTCTAAACCATGGCTTTATTCTTTCTTGGAGAATACAATTTTCTCCCCAGGCTCTTGCTTATCCTGCAGGAAAGCTGTACTTGCTCATATGTCAGAAGCAGCATCAGCTGGTATATGACTTCCCTCGACACTGCTGAAGGGCACATGTCCTTCCCTGCATTACAACGAGTGATATGGGGCATCAGCATGAAGGAGTGCTTTCATGTCTTGTGTAATGATGAAGAGTAAACCATGATATAATTCTGTATATAGCATGCTCATAAATTAAGATTAGCACCTTGGTATAAAAAATAACCCTTCACTGGCTGAAGAAAAGACTGTTCATAAAGAGATAACCCGTATTTTTGGAACTGAATAAAGTATTCAATAAACAATCATTCAAAAGTTTTCTTTCAGATTATATTATCTGTATTCACACTGAATAAAGCCGTCTTGTAATGTGCTACTTAAAGTACAGGGTAAAATGTTGCAGTAAGAAGGAAATCTTAGAACCAGATCTCATCCTGACTTCACAGGTTTTTAAGTTAAAATGGACAAGAACTTAAGAGGCATGGAGGACACTCATATGCAATAATTACTCCCTAGAACTGGCAGGTTCTCAACATGCCCTAGAACATGGCCCATGACAAATCCACAGACAGCAAAAAGAGAATTTACAAAACCAAGTAACTACTTCAATAATTAGACTGGAAAATGTTAATATTATAATAAAAAGGATTTATCATTTTATACTCCACTCACTGTAAAAGCCTATTTATATATTAGAATATTTTCAAATTTTATTACCTCAATAGGAACTCAGAAAAGGTCAGTCAAACAATTGAATAGGCAAATAGTATGGCCATTATGTTCTCAGCAATTGTCTACACACAATCTTGGCTTGAAATACCAGATGCAATCATTACCTACTTAACACAGCTATCTGTGGTATTTCTAAGTCACCAGCTACTGCAATATTCAGACACGGAAAAATGTTTTGTCATTACACGATGTCTTTCAATCAAAAGATCTTGTCTACATGACCCTAAATAAACCAATGTTATATAAAGCCAGTCATTAAAAATACTAGTTTATTTAACCTTAAAATAACAAGACACTGAAGTAAATACTGTTTAGTCCTTCATGAAGTCAGGTCTTGATATCCTTAATTTCACTGGATTATTTTCTGTATAGCCAAAGGAGAAATTTCAGTATTGAAGAAGACTTAAATTGCATACATTTCTGTAACATTTGTCACTTAGTTTTTGTGAGGAAAGTATTTTGAATTCTCCCACAGCTTTACTGCTGCTTGAAAACAAAGATTTTGGTAAAAGTAGGACTTAGGGTTTGCAGTGGGGAATCTCTACAGGATGTTCTATGAAATATTCCAATATACAGATGAAACATCTACACCGTAATTTTTACATGGTAATTTCTGTGTAATATGTTAGTGTAACACATAACCAAAGGTTAAGATGAAGACAGTTCAGAAAAGAACCAATCTAAATGCAGAAGGAAGGACAGTATTCTTATCAGTAAAGATGATCAGCAAGTTTGGAGGCGGGGCAAATGAAGTTACTGAGGTGGCAGATCAAGGTGCTTGTAAATGCTTCAAGAAAGTGATGTTTGTGGGGATAAAGCAATTAGGAAAGTGCCTATGTGCAACCAGAGGTGACCTGTGCAGGCAAGACTACTCATTAACAGATTAGAATGGGAATGAGAATGGTGATGATGATGAAAACAAAGGCATGACCCACATGAAGAAGAGATGAAAGAATGAGCAAGTCTACTAGACCAGGACAGAGAGGTTGCTGGAGCTAAGATAAGAAGGTCAAGAGGGCCATCAACAAGCACAGCATAGGTCTGAGTGAAGATAAAATCAGAGGAGAAGAAAGTGGTGGGGGAGTGGAAGTCATAGAGACAAGATGTTTGATGTAAAGGAAAGGGGATGGAGGAGAGAATGGAGAATTAAGTCATGGTTCTGACAGCAATAAAGCCTCAGTTCAGGCAATTCAATTTTTCAAGGGCATTATTATCCTAGACTAAGGGTGAAGTACATGGTGGGTTCCAGGCTGGGGGGAAGGGAGTAGGAAAAGGAGAAATGACTTCAGAAAAGTGAAAGTTTTTAGAGGAATAGTGTATTAAGGTGAATTATGTGATACTGCTCCATTTGCTCAGCTGAAGACAGAAAAGCAAATGCAGATAATGTGCAGAACTACATAATCACTTTTGAATTTGAGAATTAACAGCAGAAAAGAGCTCTGCATCTCTACTTCACACAGATTTTTTCAAAGGAATAGACTAGCAACTTTGAATAAATGTAATTCACATTGGAATTTTAGGGGACTGGGAAAAGCAAAAGGATAAGTCATCTGAAATTCTCTCTATCCAGAGAGCTGGCTATCTACTGTCATAGTGGCTGTTCCCTCTTTATACATTATATACATCAACAGTTTAATGGTTAAGCAATCTCCTAGAAAGATGACTTGAGTTCCTTCTCAGACTGAGGGCATCTAAACCACAAGCCTCACAACCCATGTGTATGTTTCTTACAGATGTACAATACAGATACTCAAGAACCAGGCAGCAGGTTGCTTGCAACACTTTTCTTTAACCTGTATCTAATATATGTGGAATATCTGTAAACCGGAGAACACTAGAATACACACCTGCATCTTCATTCACAAGAATTCTGATCAACAGATAAAGGACAGAGTCATGATTCCTTTAGATAGTTCCTTCCCTGTGGGTTTCTTGCATTTTAATAGCATCTGATTTTTCCTTTTTTGTCTGCAAATCGTATTAGATACACATCTCCCAAAGGTAGCTGTCGTTATCCTGATTACTCTGCACTTCATGAGTACTGTCCTTCTGTGAAAGAAGGAAACTGAGAAATTTAAGTCTCCCAGTGTTCTGGGCATATGCTTAAAACACTAAGCAGTTAATAAATACACATTGTACTCTAAACTCAGTAAAGAAAGCACCTCTGAAGATGCAAAACTTGGAGGACTTGAAGCACCTAACTGAGCATCGCAAAAGGTGAAACATGCAAAACGGAGGAGGACCATTTGTAGTTGTCATCTTACACTCCGGAGTTGTGCCCAAATCCCACTCACACACAGAAATACTAATTTGGCTATTGTCAGTAGTTCTCAAAACAGAAAGTTTAAAAAAACCCACACCTTCCCCTGTTTTGTTACTATGAGGTGTTTTTTAGTATGAGGTGTTTCAGAAGTTTTTTCAACTTTTTCAAAAATATATGCAAGTTGCATTTAATTGGTTCTATGCTGGATAAAATTATCTCAATCTCATCGCTAGATGAAACTGAAAAATAACACATCAACTATTAATAATGCTAAATACAGCACGGATTTCCTAGCTTCAGTAACTCAGGGAAGAAACAAAATTAGAGAAACTTCCTTTGCTTCTAAATTTAATTTTCCCGTGTCTTCAGTTCGAAAGAAAATTTAATTAGAAAATTAGCACATCGACTCTGCAGTTCGAAAGACAAGGTGTTTTTTAAACATAACCAACTGTGATAAGAGACTCTAGACAAGACTATAAAACATAGAGATTGTAGACAAGTGGCTCAACTGTTGGAACTGCACCAGTGACGGTATAATGTTCCCCTGACAGTTTGTTTGCTAAAAAAACCCTCCAAAACAGAACAAAAAATACCAGAATCAACAGATGGAAAACTACCATTCTGTGACCTCTGTTTCATCACATACGTGGTGTTGTCAATAACTCTTACTGGGGTTTCTATTCAGAATGGCAAATAATTAGAAAAGGTTTAGTGATGTATCACTCTACCTCCTAGGAAAAGTGCATTATAATTGACAAAGTTTAGTAAGCTTGGAAGCAATGCAAAAGCCAAGTCCAGTGTAACAGCAGTACTTAGTGGATAAAAATGCATATGATCCACTGCAAATTACCTCTGAAATACACCCAAAAGAATTACATATTTCAGCAAAATTTAACACACATATATTCCAATTAAAAATGTCCAAATTACAAAACAAAAACTTTATTCCCAAACTGAATAGAGTTTTGTTACTGTTCATGGAAATACAGGAGTATTAAATTACCTACTGGAAGTCTTCACTAAAACCCCCAGCTGAAAAATAAACATGTAGAGGACTATAAAAAAAGTCTTTATAACTAGTGAGGGACAGAACTACAAAGTTCACATAAATTTTGTTTCCTCAAAATGAAGATGTATCAGTATGTAAAATTTCATAAACATATGATTTATGTTGTATTTATTTTCTCCCAAAAGCTGGTGAAGAAACATCTGAGTAAGAATCTGAATGTAACCATACAATTAGGGCTTACAATAACACCACATATTTTTGTATTTTTTTATATTTCCTATATTCTTGATCTATTATTGAAGTAGATTTTAAAAAATATTAAAATAGATTTTATTTACAGAAAAATCTCAGATTTTCTCATCATAAACTTAAGAAACTCTTCAGAATATCTATTTGTTTTTTTCTTTTTTGTCACTGAGAACAATTGCATGAGATAAAGTATCTTTGTTCCTTAGGAGATCATCTGCTCCTGCTGTTCATTTACCATCTGAAATCATAATCATCTGTTGGTGACAATCTAATCATCTTCACAGTAACTAATTGTGATGTCACAAACAAATGGCTATGATTTCAGGTGGTCAAGAAACAGCAGGAGCAGATGTACTCTGAAGAACAAAGACTATAAAGTCATGCACGAATCCCTAGTAATAAAATGTTAGGCAAGAAAAACAAAGGCTGTCCTTTACAGAGAGGTAGGATTTTCCTGGATGTATTTTTTTAATCAACCATTTTTCAGTACTTACTTTGTGACTCCCAAAACTGTTGGAAATAGGTAAGGGAAAAACTATACTATGAAAAATTGAGGGTAGGAGACATAAAAAAACAGTTATGATAATTTTTTTTCCTTGTTACAATTATGTTATATAAAAGCACTGCTATTTTTTACTTTTATTTTTATATTGTTTTTCATAGCTTATCTGCAGCTTCTCTAAAACACATACTGTATGATGTTTGTGATTACTCCATCCAGAAATATAAAATGAAAATATGTTCCCATGAAAATTCACTCTGCGTTAGGTTTATTTGTTTCATGTTTTGTTTTTGTTGATAATCGCTTAAGTCAAATCCAGAGAGACAAATGAGCATTCTCTTCACAGTTAACATCCTCTGTATGGGCTGTAAATGCTTCTGGTCTGCTCACAGTCTCTAAAAGTCTCTCCCAGAAGCATCAGGAAAAAAACCTCAGTCTTGCCATTTCACGTGTGAAAAACGTCTAAAATAACCCCAAAAAAGAAACAAATAGATTCTTTCTTTAAAATTGTGAAATGAAGAGGAAAGGTAAAGAAGTGAACCTGCGGGAAGAAGTTTAGCCAGTGAGTAGGAGGAAGAGAAGCGAGGTTTGCCACAAGGATAACTGCAAAAGTAACATGATAGAGGGGAAGCAGAAGTTAATTTTCAAGAATATTTAACAGGGAATACTAAACATATATTGAGTGAGTAATTAGGAGGATACAGACTGTAGGGTATTTCTCAGCAAAAACAAACTACGTAACAGTACAATTAAATCTGTTCTTCAACTGTACTAAAATATAGAACTGTTACAATTTTTGGTTTTGTTGTATACAAGTTCCCTTTACTATTCTAGTTTTATTTGACTCAGATAGAAACATAGTGCATCCTGCACACAAAGAAAGAGTATCTGTCTGCAAAAGTGTGGAACTTTTTTGGAACTGCCTTAAACCATCCACTTCACAGGTGCATGAGAGATCATGCATGCAAGTGATTTCTTTCATTCAAAATGAGAAGACACTTCTCCAGTTCTCCTTGACCACAAAACTCTGAAGCTATCTTGAACTCAGGGGGCTCAGGGGAAGATCAGGGGGTATGCACAGGGAAAACTCTTAATACCAGCTCTTCTTCAGGACTTTTTATGCATTCCCTGTGTGAGGAAACTAACACATAATATTCTACCAGAAGCAGAAAGGGCAAAGTGCTCATAGGTAAATATCTACTGGCAGACCATTTCCCTACTAAATATTAGCACAACATTTAAACGGCAATCATGTCTGGAAAACTAGTGAGAAGTATCAAGAAGTACTGCATAGGTCTTCTCTGAATGCAGCAATCCTCTGACCTCAGTCACATCCTACAAACAGGCCTCTTCATAGAGCCATTCAGTAGGAAGGTACCAACAGAATTTACCAGTTAACTAAATAAAATACAAAAATGTTCTGTGCATTTTCTACAGTTAAGCTGTAAATTTTAAAGAAAATACTCTGTAGGGAAGGCCCTTAAAGAGGTGAAGTGTTAAAAAAACCCAGTAAAAGCAGTATATGCCTATTGAGAACACTTTGGGTTCAAACCCTTCCTATTTTGCAAAAAGACAGTACAGTCACACTGAAATGATAAATGATACTGAAATAATGTATTTGATATCTTTGCTGGTGATATGGACAGTGGGATCAAGTGCACCCTCAGCAAATTTGCTGATTACACTAACCTGTGTGGTACAGTTGTCATGCTGGAGGGAAAGGATGCCATCCAGAGGGACCTTGACAGACTTGAGAGGTGGGCCCATGAAAACATCATGAAGTTCAATAAAGTTAAGTGCAAGGTCCTGCCCCTGGGCCACAGTGATCGCAGGCACACCTACATGTTAGGCAGAGAAGTGGTCGAGAGCAGCCCTGCAGAGAATGACTTGGGGGTGATGGCTGATGAAAACTCAGCATGAGCTGGCAGTGTACGCTCACAGCCCAGAAAGCCAACAGTGTACTGGGCTGCATCCAAAGCAGTATGGCCAGCAGGTCAAGGGAGGTGATTCTACTCCTCTACTCTACTCTTGTGAGACCCTACCTGGACTATTGCATCGAGCTCTGGGGTCCCCAACATAAGAAGGACATGAAAATTTTGGAGCAAGTGCAGTGGAGGGCCACAAAATTGGTAAGGGGACTGGAACACCTGCCCTATGAAGACAGGTTGAGAAAGTTGGGGCTGTTCAGCCTGAAGAAGAAAAGACTGCATGGAGACCTCATAGCAGCTGTCCAGTATCTGAAGGGGGCCTACTGGGATGCTGGAGAGGGACTCTTCGTCAGGAACTGTAGCGAGAGGACAAGGAGTAATGGGTACAAATTGAAACAGAGGAAATTTAGGTTAGATATTAAGAAGAAATTCTATACTGTGAGGGTGGTTAGACACTGAAATAGGTTGCCCAGGGAGGCTGTGGATGCCCCAACCAGTGTTCAAAGCCAGGTTGGATAAGGCCTTGAGCAATATGGTCTGTTGGGAGGTGTCCCTGCACACGGCAGGGCAGGTTGGGACAAGATGATCTTTAAGGTCCATTCCAATCCCTTAACATTTCATGACTCTATGATCCCATGACACACTTTAATCAGCAGATTATTCAAAAAAGGGATCAAGAGATTAAGCACAGTGGTCTCTGAAAAGCACTGTCAAAAACAAACGCTCTGTGTCTATTGACATTTTAGCTACATCTTGTTTGACTTCCAATTTACTAGGAGATCAGAAGAATGGAAATGCAGGCATCGTGAATTACAAAAGCACCCCAGAATGAAAACTTCTTTCTGCACTGTGGCCTATGGTGGCTGCAAAAAGTTCAGTGAGCCAGTCAATCTGTGAAAATTAAGTTATTTGGTCAGCAGAGGTTTAAAACATAATTTTGTTGATCTTGCCTCCTGTTAAACGAGTTTGCCTTTGTGTTCTCCTTCTAGATTCGGATTTACATATATATATGTATGTGTATATATATGTGTGTATATATATATATATAAAACTGTCAAAGTTGTCTTGCCAGATGCAGCCTGAGAAAGGGATTGTTTTTTCTCTTTGGTGTAGATGATTGTGGTATCATTTATAAATATCTTTGCTACAAGACACTGCAAGGACAGAAAATCTTGAGGTCTTAGTCTGCTGTCTCAAATTCTAGTATGTTAACATCTGAAGATATTAATATTTAAAGATATTTCACAGGCATTGACTTAGAGATTGACAATGCAAACAGCGATCATCTAAAAGTTTTGATGGGAATTGATGACAGAGCTGTAAGGAAGCAATTAATAAGAACTCTTGAATCCTGTAGAATCCCTCCTTTAAGGGAAACAATGGCATGTGCTGAATCCAAGATAAGTTTAAAAATTAGCAAACTGTTGTGTAAGTTGAGGCACAAATTATTCCTCCTTGTGACTGGGAAGACCACATATATATTGAAATCCCTTAAAACCTACTTTTAGGACCATATCTTTCAGATGTACATAGGCAAAAAAATAGAAGGTAGCTAACATGTGTGTCCATCTCTAGTACAATCCTTAGTTGAAGGAGATAATGTTTGGGACTCTTAGTTTCAAAACTACACAGAGTCCTAAAGAAGAATCCAGGGCTCATGAAAAAGTGAAGGAAGTACTATTTATATTATCCTTACCACTTTAAAAGCAAAAATCTATTCTTTACCTTATTGCAGTGAAACTGAATTCAGCCTTCACCAACAAGATTTCTTGGGCCTTTGTGTCTTGAGAAATAGCACAAGGAAGAGAGAAACTACTAATAGCAGAACCTGATCAGAGTCAGGGATGTCTTGACAAAAGGCAGAGGTCAGTCCATATAAGTCATAGATCACAGAACTGCAGTATCACAGAATGGGTCAGATTGGAAGGAACCACAGTGGGTCATCTGGCCCAACCTCCTGCACAAGCAGGGTCATCCTAGAGCACATGGCACAGAATTGTGTCCACATGGTTCTTAAATATCTCCAGTGAGGGAGACTCCACAACCATTCTGGGCAATCTAGTCACCTGCACAGTAAAGAAGTTCTTCCTCTCATTGAGGTGGGCCTTTCCGGGCATCCATTGGACCAAATGGGATATTCTTTAGCATGCTGAGTTAACCGTCTTATATCATTGCAAGGCCACTCCCTGTTATCTCCAAAAAGTCATGCAGATTAGAAGAGATATCAAATGATGCCTGGAGAAAGGCATCATCATCAAAACAGGCAGGCTAGTCAGCGTCACTCTAGTACCTGGGAAAATCATAGTCCTCTTAAAGCCATTTGTGAGCACACAGAGTGATTGCCTTTTATGGTAAAATGACTGGATTTATGAAGGAACAGAGAGCAGGGGATGCCATTTACCTTGGCTTTAGCAAGACTTTTGACACCATGTCTCCCACAGCATACTTGTCTCCAATCTGTGATGTTGAAGTCTAGGTAAATAAATTAAGTGATGATGGAAATCTGTGAGGACAGTGATATACTTTGAAAGACCTAAAAGCAGCCTTCCAATACCTAAGAAGATGTTGTCAAAAAGATGGAGCCAGACACATTACTGAGATATACAGCAGAAGAACAGGAGATGACAGTCATAAATAAACAAGAGATGTTCTGACAAGGATAAAAATTTAAAAAATCAGTGTGAATATAGTTGTGCATTGGAACTGGCTGCCCAGAGAAGCTGTGGAATCTCTGTCCCTGGAGAACTATCAAAAAGACATAAGCACCCTTGTCTGAACTCTGTACTGACTGTGCTTAGAGTAGGCAGCTTAGATGTTCTCCTAAAATCCCTTACAAACTGAGGATTCAATGATTCAGTGAGTAAATAAAAATCTCTTTGTTTCTGCACTCATTCATATCTACACTCACACAGAGAACACTCAGGAGTTAATTAATATAATTGCAATAAACCCCCTAAAATATTTATCAAAAGCATTTCAATTGTCTCGAATACTTCAAATCCTACGGAGATCAAGAGAAGTAAGTATAAATACAAATTTGGAAAGCAATACTTACTGTTACTTGTTGGCTCCGAAAACCCAACATTCTGGCCATTCCAACTCTTGTTTTCTCCAAGCTGAAACAGGTAGAAAAAGACAAATAAGTAAAAAGCAAACTACTCCCTAAACAGAACATTCCTGTTTATAAATTTAGTTGAAAGATTCTAAAAAGGATGACTTGGGATTGCCACATCTGCTCACCAAATTTTGCTAACACATCTTAATTTTTGTTTAAGATAGGTTGAGTAATGTACCCTTCATGAATAAACGTTAACAACTATTGCCTAATACTGAAACATAAATGTTTCCCCAAGGATTAGGCTCGACCCAATATGTTACCAAATTGGACTTAAATAATATTAAATGTTTTAAGCAGCTTTTAACTGAAAATACAAACAGACAACAGAGAAATTACATTCTAAAATTAGAAGATCCTAATAACTGCCCATTAAGAAACGCATAAACACTATAAAGTACTTTGGGTGTAATTTTTACAATATTTATTTGTTAGGAATCAATTTAGTTGCTGAAGCAAAAATTATTGCTATTTTCCATTATTTTAATATTTTTTTGATGAAGCTAATTGTCTTGTTCTGGAACATGGGCTTGATTGCAAAGTGGAAGAGATGAAATCTGCCTCTCCATCTCAGAAGTTGTGTTAAGGCTGCTTAGATTACTATCATGCTGTAATGAAGAGTACTAGATGATATGTTTTCCTTGGGAAAGAGCAGGAAGAGCTATTCCAGTGATTGTTTTCTTGCTTTTCATTATCATATACATCCCAAAGTACTTACATCCTCAGCATGGAAAGTGAGGACAGGTATTACAGATGGCTTGGAGATGCATGGACCCACCTCCATGCACTTTAATTTCACATAACTTGTTTCATTCGTATTATGAAGCAAATATGAATATTGGAAAATATGGGACACAACAGTTCTTCAAATGAATAAGCAATAGGAAATCTGTAAGTATGTTTGTATTTACTGCTGTTACAACAGCATGGTTTTGTCAGGAATCTATACTGTCCATCTGTAACACAATATCAGCACAAGCACACTGCATGATATGAGCAGAACATTTCCAACTCTCCTCATTCCTCTCTTTTTCATTGTTCATTAATTTGATCGTGATGGGGAATTTAAAAAGAATTCATCTATCAGTAGGTGATCCTTAATGCAGTTGCCTCACATGAATGCAATCTACTCTGTTTTTCTTTTCTCTAAGAGAACACAAGTGGCAAGAAGAAACAAAAAGATAGAAATATGAAAAAAATTATTACAACTCTCCATTCTCATCCATAAAGCTAAAATTCTGACAGCTGCAAAAAGTCTCCCAGTGCACTTTCAAATTGCTCTCCTCAGGGCTCTGCACAACCATTACTGATTTCTTCCAGGAATCAGATTACCTCAGAAAATAGCAGAGTCTTTACTTTTTCGTATTACCTGGATTACTTGTGCTGCCATCAGCACCATGCATTGCCCTTGTAACACTCCTAGTCTTCATTAAAACAATGAATACAGTCACTTTTTTTTTTTTTTTT